>JAQGAO010004570.1:0-14940 GCA_034697705.1 Ommatoiulus sabulosus
GGTGCATGGGTGCTCCTTAAAAGCAAATGCATTCTTAATTTACACCCATGAGCATCACGAGGAATAGGAATTTGGGGTGGAAATTCTATGAATTGCGATGAAAACTACCAATTCGAAGCGACCAAAAGTGGAATTAAACACAAATTCGTCCGAAAAGAAGCTGATGAGTCCCCCCCCCCCCCAAAAGTCACTCAGATTGGATAGCCTCGAAACGCAGATGTCCTTTATTGTTTTTGTTTTTGGATTCTCGTCGGTTTATTCTGGTAGGTGAACTCTTGTGAAATATGCGTACGCAGCAAATTTCTGGTCCTCGTCCGTGTTTTTTGACCAAACTAGCTGGGTTGGGTGTGTGTTAATTTACACGGGAAAACGCGTACGTTTGCGAGGTTTGGGCCTGCGTGTCGCTGCAAATTGCACCGTCAGTTTCGCAGCCTTCAACTGCGACAAAATCTGGGTTTGCACGACGTTTTCGAGGCACGGAATGCGGTTTTTCCGCAAACCCCAAAATGGATGCCAGTTCTGTTGCTTTCCGCAACCCCAATTACTACTCGAGCCGCCATGTTGGCACTTGTGTCAAAACAACACGCGACCTCCTTTTGCTCTCGTTAACCCTTTTCTGTTGGTGGATTGGATTTTTCGATCCGTCCCGTGAAATGGGTTATCTGTGGCGCGCGATTCATTCGGTCGACCTTATATATCGTCATCTTAAAACGCTTGCACGTAAACGTAAAATATAAGTTTTCCGTGGCCCCAGCACCAGCTCTATTTAAAGTTGACCTCTAATGCTCCCGTGAAGGCTGCATGCAGTGAGCCTCGGAAATGTGACGTTACGCTGACAGTGTTTTGTCAAAGAATTCTTTCGAAAAATGTGTGAAAACGCTCCACGCGGCTATATAAACAATATCGACCAAAATGGATGGCGCGGTGACCCCTTGGGTCACACGTGTTCGGTTGGAGGTTCCATGTAGTGTTGATTACACGGGAACGTTTGGGGATCAGTAACTTGATCCCGTAGCTGCTAGGCCACAGCACTCAAACATGTATACTTGTCCATGATGTAATTATGATTCAAGCGCTGATGGACTTTATGCAGATCTGAACAAAAAGCGGTATCGCGTGACTAGCTTGTCACGTGATTCCCAGCAGTGAATATAAACAGTACAGTGAGATTCACTCCTTAACGGTTTCTGGAGCAGATCCACTCGAGGCCCATTGCTTTCATAGTAAATCTGAGTAAAAAGTGATGCTTTCTTAATACACGTATACAATATACATGCACATGATATAGGTATAAAAACTACTGCAGTGTCATGACATTTTTTAAACAATTTTCTCCTGTCATGCATGGACTACTTTGAGAATTTCATGCATGTTTGCAAATAAAGCTGCAATGTGTGCATGTTTGTTATTAGAACGAATCCTTTTTGTCTAATTTGCCTTTGCCAGTGTGCATAATATATATGTTTCGAAAAAAATAAGGAATAAAAGAGGGGTATAGTTAAAAATGCCATTCCAGTTTATTTTAACCACCATGCATGAATTACATGTGCCATGCATTAGAACTTAAAAACTACCGTGAATTACAATTTAGTTTATTATAAAATGATAAATGTTCAGTTTTGTCCCTTTTGAAGTGGGTTTGCGATGATAATCAATGTAATAATAAATGTCTGACATTTCATTTCACTACAGTGCATTTTTAAATCGATTTACCGGAACATTTTACAAGGACTTTTTTTTTTTTCGAGATTGTCATGCGAAATGACCCCAATACCAAAGTTTATTATTTTTTTTTTTTAAATAAATGAATATTTAAGCGTGAAGATGTTTCATTTTGACGTATACTTTGCAATTCCTTCTTATGAAGAGTAAAATGTACAAATGCTTTAATTTGGACTAACGTTCGGTACAGCTAGCCCCATTTCTAAAACCAGTAATAATTTTTATTTTTGTTAATTAGTAGGATTCCGGCAAACGCAGTTTGGTATAGCTGTAAAGTCACGTGCGGGTGCCAAAAAAAACCAAAAATTATTTATCAAAATTGCAGTTAACCTATTGCCAGCAGCTAAATTTGCATTAGATTTTTTAAAATAGGAAAATAAATGATAATAGTAAGAAGAAAAAAGTCAGTAATTGACTGGACACGCGACTGAACTAGAAAAACGAGAAGGATTTTGGATGAAGTAACTTTTGCTGAAGGTCGTCCATCTTTTTAGGTTGGGTTACAGCCAATTCTATTTAGGTGAGGGGTATAGTCATTTTCTTTTCGTTTGTGGATGTCCATTCGTGAACCCCCCCATTGTTCCACCTCATATACAACTCGGGAAACTAGTCGTACCTATATTAACATAACAATGTAGTGGATTAACTGGATTATGGATTAACCAGGGTCCCTTAAACTACCTTTGTCTAGTATATTAGGCGGTATTGTGTCGTCTGGTCACTCTATTCTTTATTGTGGCCCTAAATTAAGGGATTTAGAAGGGGAGCATGAATGGGTTTCGGCGAGGTCATTGACGCACTGCACATGCTGGAATCTATACTAAAAGTGTCAACCCGTTTATTGTGACCATTTTTTCTGTCGTGAAAGTTGTAAGAAGCATTTTTTTTTTTTTTTTTTTTTTTTTTTGAGGTTGGGAGGAGTTGACAGGATAGCAGTTTTTCCGTGCAAAAAAATGTGTCATCATAATATCAGGTCGATCCCATGCATTGCATATGCTGGATTTAGAGGTTATGATGAAATTGCTGCATGCGTTCCCATTTTGTAAATTCCGTTTGCGTTTGGCTGGTTACGTGCATGGCCCCACATCCTGAAGTGGGCCCCCAGGTCCCCTATACCTACCGCTAATCCGCCACGCCTGGCCCCCATCTAGCCTGACTAGAGCCCCCCTTGTGAGGCCCATGGCTGGTTATACACCTTAAAATTTGAGAATAGTTTAATATCCTACATGTCTGCCTCGGTTTATTTAAGGCAGCTTATATTTAGTGTTTTTCTTCCTAATCAATATCCCATTGCAATGTATTTCATATCCTAATTTATTGTTTTCTTATTTTTTAGCCGGACAACTCATAACGAACTAGAAAAAAATAGGTAAGTCGCACTATATTCTGTTACATGGTATGTTGTTGCTCTTGCGGCGTGAATTTAAAAACAAGTTGAGAAATTATTTTATGAAAGAAAATTAATATGGAAATGCAGATATGTTAATACTGAATTCAATGTATCGTACACACTAAATCAACCAACTATACGTACTGGCACTGCACCCATGGTTGATGATGCTGATACTAAACTGCAGTATAGCTTGAAATTTATGCATGAAATTATTATAGTGAAATCTATTTTTTTTATTGTATTTATTCTCGTTACACAATCATTTCAATGTTGCTTGGAGCAGTAACTTCTTCATTTAAAAATGAGTCGCACGTGAAATTTAAAGCAGTTTAATATTGTAAAGGAAAAGTCTGAAATAGAAATATATAAAATCAATATTCAGTTGGAATTTCATATTTCAAAAAAAATAATTTCAGAAAACTTTGACTTAAAAGATCAAACAAGGGCATGGGACAAAAAACTTTCCTCAATTTCATGCTAAATTCAAAACTAGTTGGTTGTATGTCGTAGCCTATATATGGTTCAATTCTCCGGTAACAAACAGAAGACGTTTTAACTAACGATCCCGTTGGTTAGTCGAAAGGTTAAATTTAATCGCCGACTGGATTTATCAGTTTTTAAAACACAGGGCCCGAATTCTAGAAATAGCATTTATTAATGAACCATGATAAGAGAATTTCTCATCCAGCTGGGAATCTGTTATCATATATGCATGTGCGGACGTGACTGACTGATGGAAAATTCACAGCCGGATCCGCTAAGGTTACGTGTCTGATAATTTGGTGGGAGGGATATAGCTTAGTAGCTATCAATTTGTAGAACTCCAACATGGGAATTGGGCAATAAGTGCTTCAAAGTTTTTGGAAGAGTTTCTTCCATGGGCTATTGCGTGCATTTTCTTTTCACATCACAACATTGTAACTTTGTAGATATGTTTAGTCATTGACAAAATGACTAATAACTGACTTAACAGGGCTAGACCACTGCAAATTAAAACTGTATATCAATAAGGATTGGAATTTTTGACGAGCATAACACTATTAATTGAATAACTAATAATTAATCGGGCTCAAACGTTTCACATATGCCCTCAAATATTCGTATACATACCGTATATGTGTCAAAAAAGGTGGACACATTTTGGGCATTAGTCATAATTTTTGTCTAGTTATCCGTGTATTATTTTCTATACAATTGGGCGTTTTATTGATAATGCAATTTTTATTGTGTTAGTTTGTTTAGAAATAATTCAGCTTTCACCTAAAGAGAACACCAAGGGCAAACATTATCACAATCAGATTGATGAAATAGAAATAAATAATGTTTTATCAGTAAAATACCTATTGATTCAATGAACTTGTGATAGCCAATTGCTAAGTGCTCACTCGTCAAGTATTTCATTTTATTACTCGTGATTTCAACCTGATAATACATGAAAAAGTGAATGACTTCCTAAAGGCATGCAAGTCATCGAATGTTGAAATATAGGTAGGCCCTATACTGTTTATGCCTGACTTGAATCACAAAATCAAGTTATGTATTAGAAATGTTAGTACTGGGAAATCCTGCCATGCATGCAAAATTTAATGGAATTGACGTTATCCGAATCTGTTTTTTTACATTCTGGTTTTTATATGATAGATAAATTCAGACGATCTATCTAATGATGCTTTCCAATTACTCAGTGAATAGGTGACATGCCATGTATACAATCCCAGATATTGAAATTAAAAGCAGAGGAACTTATTTTTAGATGACAGGGAAATAGTATTTCCAGAAATAGCTTCCAAAAATAACAGCTCAACAAAAAATATAACACTGGCTTTCGCATGGTTCTCTATATAAGACATTTTTACTAATTCTGATAGTCAGGTGGTCTCAAATCTCAAACATGAATTTACTGTGTATGTTACATGAATTAAATGTAACATATTGGTCATGCTGCACAATGCAATGTTGAAATAGTCCACATGTGGACTATTTCAACATTATAATGGCAGGGTTTTAGTATAAAGGTCGTCGAATAGGATACAAGTATTAATTAATAAAAAGCAATTTCTAAAACATTGCATGGACATTGCGATGTGACAGAACTGCCTCTATCTATCTCTGGCCCATGAAGGATATAACTTATATCAGGAAAACGCGAGGAAATTAACACCATGACTTTTAAAATGTTTTAAAAATTGTGGATAATACCACACATATTGGACAAGTTTGGGGTTTTATTTAATGCTTGAACAAATGGTTTTTTTCTCGTTAATAATGGTTGCCAATATGACGTTAGAGGACAGCCCAACAGCATTTGTTACTCCTAAAATAACCTTGAGTCCTTCAACAATGTAGCCTCATTGTTAACATCCTGTATGGTGTGCCCTTGGAGAGATTCGGTGCATTGTTTTTTCCCCTATCTTTAAATGTCTTAATTAACTATAGACCAGTTTCATTTGTCTGCTGTAATTAGTTGCCAAACTGATACAGAAAAAACAGGGAAAAATGGCATTCAACGAAAATACACACATTTTACACACATTGTCTGAAACTCGAATCAAACAAGCATGGATGCAATTGGAAATATCTTAAGAATCTTTTTTCCCTGCAAACTGTGATAATTAAACTCCGCGATGCCTTTATTTAAAATTATAAAGAAAATCCCAAACCATCATTACTGTAAAAGATTTCATAAAGTACCAATTTTTTTTTGTGCGTGGGTTCAGTTTCGTGATTTCACGTATTCCTAAAAATGGTTGCAATTTGAAAGTATTGTTGTAAATTACTGTAAATTGAAACAAGGAAAATTCATTTGCCTTACAGGAGAGCTCACCTCCGAAATTGCTTAGAGAAGCTGAAGGAGATGGTTCCTTTAGGGCCTGATGCTAGTCGTCATACCACTTTAGGCCTTTTGACCAGAGCCAAAGGTTTTATAAAGGTAAGGTGCTACAATATACATTATACACGATAAACAGCAACATGATTAACATGCAACCAAAAAAACAACTAAAGAGCCCATGACAAGTTGAGCGCTGCAAAGATAACCATGAGATACAAAATTAAGTTGGCAGCAATCTGTGATAATTGTTTCGTACAGTCATTTCCCTTAATTTGGCACTTTGCAGAACCGTTTAAGTTAAGTCACAGCCTATTTGGGCCAGTAGGTGGCTGCCGAATTACAAAACTGAAGTCTGTTTGAGTACCCATAATAGTTGTGACCCAACTGCGCATGGCTATACACTTTTCCATTGCAACAATTCAGTGGTATATGTTGCAATAACTGTATTTTGGTTGTAGAATTTGGAAGATAAAGACAGAAAGCACGCTGTCCAAAAAGAACAGCTTTTTCGAGAACAACGGTACCTGCGAAGACGGTTGGAACAACTGAACAGTCAATTGCATAACATGCATAAGCGAAGAAGTGTCTCAGAATGCAGCACATCAACGTCAAGTACATCATCAACATCTGAGACAGGTATATTGAAAAGTCTGTTTACAAATCCAACATTCATAACAAAAGTTAGACAGCTTCATGTCTCTTTTATGATATTCACCAAAATGTTGTGGTTATTTTGGGATAATGTATTTTATGGGAAAATGCTCACAATTTTATTCAATAGCTAAGAGCAACCATTTGACATCAGAAATCTATTTGTACATTTACATGTATACTAGCAAACTGGTGTCCATAAAATGACCACAATGCACATTAAATAAAGCTGTCAAATTATACTGGTATATACACAGCCCTGCTGGTGCAGTATTGCGCAGATTGATTGCGCTTAAAAGATCTAGTTTTAGTATCATATACGAGATTAAACAATTTCTGATAATGAAGTGCGTTTGTTATGATATGCTATTCCGCAATACACAAACACATTGCTCCAAATAAGTGGCAATGAACTTTGTACTGAAGTGCACTGAACTTTATGAAGTGTTCAAGGGGACCACTTGTATGATTCCCTTTCAAGATGAGATTCAGGATGCTTGGCACCAGCCTGGCTGAGGCATGATAAAGCATCTAACCTTATCATGGCCTTAACAACTCCAGCTTTTAAATTGTTTTCAAAATGTGCATTAGGAGGAATTTTGGGAAAATCCAACTGGTTTTCCAAGATTCAATCTTTATGCCCCTCCTGACTTATGACCTTATCTAGATGAGTTTTCACAGCTGAAATTTACAAAGCTTAGGGTAATGACTTTCCCAGAGCTTCAACTGGGGAATTAAAACGAGATTACATATCCATTTAAATTGATTTTGTGTTTCATTGAAATTGGGATAACAGCTCAATTTGATAGCTAATGTATTCAACTTGTTGAATTCAGTTTATAATTGCTTACAACAACAGGTTTGTGAAACTGGTCATTCAGTGATGCTGTATGGATTACAGACAGATACCAGAAATTTCTATTTGCAAATAACGATGCCCAAGTTTTATTTGATATCCTCAGTTATAGCAAAAATGCATCATTAGTTTTGACCAATTAGAAATCTATTTGGCAAATTAACAGGATGAAAATTTACACAAATACATGTATAAAACAATGTACAAACTAGAATTTAGTAGAGAAATTAAATGCAATTATTTGAGGATATTTTGACAAATGATCAACAGTCATGACCTACTACCTTGACTGATTTTTAGTGGTTTTCCACAGTTGCATCCAAGCAGGTGTTAAGATTATACTTCTAAAATTGTCCAGAACTGTACAATTGTCTCAACAATCTTATTTATCCCAAACCCTTGCCCTTTATGACCATATACCTGTATGCATGCTACCGTGCCTGAACAGCAGTGCACGATTTCAAGCCTCCAAAAACCGTTTGCTGACTCTGACTCATCACCAGCATGTGACTATTTCTTACCACGGTGATGATATTAATTTGTTTCATTCCAGATGAAGTAGACATTATGGGCTACAACAGCAATCAAAGCGACACTGATGACCACAGTAGCATCCAGAGCATGAACAGCGACGGCGGAATGGCGATCAGCACCCGTCGCCTGACGCTGACCGAGGCTTTCAAGGATCAATGAGGCATCGTCATCTCCAGTACGCCATTTCTCCCATCAAGCGGGCGATAGCTAAGCTCGCCAGCGAGAAATGGTGGTGTAGTATATTATACATATTTTACTATAGAGGCAGATGCGGACAAAGCTAATTTTGATTTTTAATGGGCTCCAGTTTCCCCCTCTGAACATATACCCGGTACTGGAGCAAACTTACGAATGTACAACCTCTGTTCAACAGTGGAGCAATATTAATTGCTTAGGTTCTGCTAAGAAAAAGGATATTTATGACACATCCTCATCACGTGGCGAAAAGGTCAACTGAGGTGTCTAAACTTGTGTAGTGGCAGACATGATTTGATCGATATATGCCAGTTTTGTTAAGGCTGATGACATTGTT
Organism: Ommatoiulus sabulosus; assembly: GCA_034697705.1. NCBI lineage: Eukaryota > Metazoa > Arthropoda > Diplopoda > Julida > Julidae > Ommatoiulus > Ommatoiulus sabulosus. Next base: position 8,519 of record JAQGAO010004570.1, read on the forward strand.
CACAGTCACGTGGTAGATGGATTCCCGGTGATTTTGTTGATCGATATGTATATATATATGTGTGTGAGTATATATATATACATATATAGGAAGTGGTGTTTATCTCATCGAGTCTAAATTTAAGCCACTTCCAGATTCCACAGTGTGGATATTTTGAAAATGTTAATGTTGCTGGTTCTAATGTGACACAATTCCAACTCAGATCTTTGTGTCGAGTCTAATCAATTGATTACGTTGCAAGCCAGAATCTAGTGTTTGCACCCGGTATTTTTGTAGAAATTCAAAATAAGCGCCTGGTGGAATTTAATTTGCATAATATTTATTGTTGTAAATATCTCGCTGAAACTTTTGGCACATATTATTATTATTATTACTATAGTTGTCCACCACTGTTGTTTCAAGAGTCCATGAGATGGCAAACAATCCTGACCTATATTAAAATGATGCTAACGAGCTTAAAATTTTGAAATTTCTTATGTGAAGTTTTTGACGATCATTTATGTAATTGTTTATATATATACTACTTTAATTTTTGCAAACTTTGTTTCACCACGTACGCAATATGAGAAATTTTAATTTTCAAACATGAAGTTTATTTGCAATTTATTTTTATTTTGGCTTTAAGCTTAAGTTGATCAATTCAATCCCCCAATGCTAAGTTTGAAAACAATTAATACAGAAGTTGTTTTCAACTGTTTTAAAAAAATCGTTACAGTGCACCAATGTTTTTAAGGGGCTGTAAAATCACTGCCTTTTGACTAGGCCTCTCAAAAGTGCGTGTGAGGAAAATAAATCTGAGAGGCGGTTCTTAAAGTTGTTAAAATATTATTGACATTGGGTGCAGATTATTTAAATATAAATATTACATAACCTAAAAATCCTCACGAGAAGGGCCAAGTCTCTTGGTGGCTTATTATTGGAAGTATGCATAGTTCCAGATGAATGCAGTGGTTTAAAAAGTTAAATTAATTAAAATGGAGTTGTTTGAACCCAAACAATTTCTGAAATGTTACTCTATAGATAAAATTCTAAACTAAAAGGACTAGGTGCTGCAGGATTACTTGAATCCAGATGTTATTAAAGAATTTAGTGTGGACTATGGTATTGACTGAAAAAATTGCTTCATTATTTGAAATAATGTATGATATTGCCATTTCTCAGAGAAAATAAGAAGGCGAGTCTTAGATAGGTCTAATTCATTTGCAATTGAAAGCACAATCACAAGAGCTGGCTTGTCTCTGTGATCAAGAGAGATCATCTTTGAAAGAATTTTGATCGGATAAAATGCTAATTGCATGATTTATTCGAATGCAAAGTTACAAATGTCAAACAATCTTGAATTTCATATAATGAAAAACGTAATTTATTTATACAAAAATGCTATATTTTGAATAAACCATGTATATGTACAAATGTGAACTCTTTTCTTAAACTTAAGGCAGTGTAATGCTCAAAACAGCAGCTTATCAGAAGAAAAGACCTGCAAAGTTAGAAACAAATTTGGCATATCCACCAAATTTGATTTCAAACTGACGTTATAAAACAATGCATTTGCTGTGAAGAAACCAGCATTCAAAAGAAAAGGGGGGAACAAAATTTGTTTTCAAATTTCAGATAGGCTTATCCCAATTATATTGCAACTATTTATTAAACTCATTTCATATATTAAATTCCAAGCAGTTTTCCTGAAATGCTTTGAAAAGTACTGGTCATGAACTGTAATGAAAGTTATAATCAGTCTTTTCGCTCAAATTAATGATTATCAGAATGCAATGTCCAAGAAAACCATGATTGGGCATTCCGAAACTGTTTTATTTTGCAAAGGTCAACTTAAAACTAAAGTAATAAACAGGACGCTCAAAATGCAAACATTGTTCTGGCTACAAGCCTGCATTACTGAAATGAGTTTAATACAATATGATAATTTACCTTTTCTCTTATTAGCTATTTAATTATCATAATTTACTTGAAACTAATATTTCATCGCTCACTTTTGAGTGTAAAAATCATTCATGGTTGTTATAGTGCAAAATTCCGCTTGTAACATGTGCAGAGGTTACTGCAATGCTGCTATCAGAAAAGAATCAATTAAAAGGACACATACCACGCAGTACAAATTTCATATTAGCCTATTGGATTGCACAAATTCCAGAAGTATTGTTATTGATGACGCAAACAAAGTTGATATTGTAAATATGTGTCTATAAAGTACAGGTTGGCGAATTTCCTAATTAAATCGTGAACTGAGTAAGCACTTGTTAAATTGCCTTTGTAAATTAGCTTTTAATAACTTGTCATCTTGTTAAGTGTCTCCGTCAGTTTCTATATTCCATACCTGTTCGTTTCATTCGTGCAATGTTGGCGTTTTGCCTACCGTACTCTTAATTACCTTCTAATCGATGTATCATTCTTCCGAGTATTTTAGTAATGTCAAACCTAATAGTTCAACAAAAATGTAAAATCACTTATCTCCAACCCATATGCTAGTCTATTCTTATTATTTCACAAAAAAACAAACTTATAGGATTTAGCATATTGTATGTAATTTTTGTTTGCGATCTTAAATCCAGCCCTTATCTTTGCATTATTGCCATACTCGTTACAAATGTAGAGCGATCCAGTATGCTGTCTCGAACTTGTCATTCCCATCTGATGTGCGAAGCGTGGAGTAGAATTCAAGCGTTGCTTAAGAACAACCAATATGTGCTAGAAAAACTCCAAAAATGGGGTAAAAAAAGATTTCGTAAATATGTACTACACTGTAGAATAGATATAACTGCTATTCATTATTTATATTTTATATTTCATTTATTTATCTAAAGTAATTAATTTTGCTGGAATATACTGACACAATTCTCACCCATTGTCAGTAAATGTGTGAAATAATCAAAAATTACAAGTTAATAACTTGAAACTGAATTTATTCGAAATATATTGTTACACTCAGTAATGGGTGCCCATGTAAAATGTTTATAAAGAGGTCGGATTTCATATTTATTCTAGAAAAGGTCGAATTAATGGATTTATTTAGATCTGATTGTACCACTTTCCAATGTTCTGGTGGTCAGGAGTGGGACCTGTAAATTTCATTACTGGCAAAAAGGAAATCAATACCTCATGTCATCTTCATGTATGAATTTCAATTATGTACTGTATATGCTTTTGGAATGGCAAACCAGAATGTTAAACACTGTTTGTGTAATAAGTTTAGAAATTCTGTATGTAAAATTGCACACGTGCAATAAAATTTCTGGCCATAATTTTAACTTTTCTCGTCTTAATAACTAATTATCGGTGCATTGGTGCATTTTAGTGCATGTTTGATTTATACATTACGAGTCAAATTCTGGCACTGTTGATGCATTTTCTTAAATCTGTGACACATGCTGAAACATTGAGTGACTTTCCCTCGTATACTATATTTCTTCAAAAATTGTCTGCAATATATGCTGGAAAGCCTTATGCACCCTTCTCAAATTGGCATGCTAATTTTGCTACAAAAAATAACATAAAAAAAAATGTTTCGCCAAAATGTTGTCATCAAGATTTAGGAAATGAACAAGAAAGTCCTTGCCTGCCAAATCGATCTGGATTAATATGGATCATCTTGCACAAAGAAACTGCATGAAGCAATTAGGGAGTTTTCATTGAAAACATCTGTATTGCATTAGAACACTGTCTCCAAGATTATTAAATTAATATTTCACTTATTTAATCATGCCTTCCTTGCAAAGATATTAAGAATGCTTTGTGACAGCAAACCATGAATTCAGTTGTTATACATACAGTATGTGCCTTGGATACTTGATATGACCATTCAAATTTATTATTATTTCAAAGACGTTTGTTTGATGTATTCGTAATTCATGCAATCTCATCTTGAAAGAAATTGTCTACCATACTTTCTTCATAACTTATTTACCTATGTAATTGCTATTTAATTAGTACATGTATGCATTATCATCAAATGTTTGCTTTTTCACTTTGACTGAAAGTTAGGCATGGATGGGTGTCGGGTAAAATTAAGAAAACTGCAATATGTAATTTGGCAATCATCATGATCTCATGTTTGTTTATTTTTTGAAAATGGCATTGCTACTTTATTATTCATTTTTTGATGGCCAGATTTATATTGTATCATGACCCCCGTGGTGTTATCTTAGTTTTAGTGTGTTATGGACATTCCTACATAATTCTTTTCCAACATATTGGTTTTACTCTCCCTAAATATGAAATTTTGGTTCTTTCATGCATATAGTAAAATGGTTTGACAGAAATTTTGCAGAGAAGCAGAATTGTCATGACCCGGTGAATGTAATATATTGTAATTTTAAAACAGTAATGCATTAGTTAAATTCATAATCACTGCCAAGCAATTAATGTACTCAAATTGAAGTAATATTTGCATTATTTATGACTTATGCTTATGATGCTCTATGTTTTCTATGCTAATTAAATTACACCCTTTTTTGTTTGAATCTGTAAAGAATTCTTTGCAAGTAAATTTTTTAAACATTTCATCCAGAATATTTTTCTAAGATGACCTGGTGTTAAAAAATGGCTAGCAAATTAACAGATGGAAAGTCTGATTAATGCAATGACATACATGTACATGTATAATCAATTCATTTTTTTTTTGTAACTTAAGCAATTGTTTGAATGGGTATGTACAGTATGTGTTGCACTATTGAATGTTCAAAGGGCATACATTTGCAATAAAATCCCCATAGGCACAAGGATATTGCATTGAAATCAGTTGTATTGTTATTCTGGTTATAAAAGACGAATTCGAAAACATATTGGAAATGGTCAGGAATCACTGATACGCATGTATTCTATCAATGAATATCGTTCATCCAAAAATGCACGAACATGCAAAATATAAAGAACACTCACTTGAGAAAACTATACTGCAAGCAGCTTATTGTAGAACATTCCCATGTGTATCAGTGTATGAAATGGTTTCAATATGAGTGAACACATGACATAAGCTACATAATGTAATTTGTACAAGATATGGCTTATAGTTAGTGATGTACATGTATAATCAGACAGATGCAAGCATCTCCGAACAGCTTGGTTATGAAAGAGCAACTGCACTGAAGGTATTAAATGAATCGTGCAAAGAACAAAGCAAGCAGTCCACGCACGATCTCCCAATGGCCAGCAACGACAGATTGAAGAATGGGTGTAAGAGATGGGCATGGCGCCTGCAGTGGATCATACTAGGCAACATACTTGCATACCAACATGCAATTGCATCAAATAACAGTGCATACTGTGCATTAAAACATAACTACTAAATGGGAGGCATATAGCAGCAAATGGATACAAAGGCTTACTATAGCTTCCTGATCTGTGAGATGTTGATGTGCTTGACTGATAGCCTCCAGGGCCGGGCAGAGCTGGACATTGGCCCGGGCCAGAGAAAAAAAGTAGGCCCCACTTCAAGATGGTCGTTACATTTTTTTGTCACAATTTTGACGTGATCCTACCCCCAAGCAGGGTTCCCCCAGAATTTTCATTTTTAACTTCCCTGACTTTTCCAGGTTTTAAAAAAATTTCCCAGACCAATTAATGACAACGTAAAAAATTGACATATTTATTGTCGTTTAAAAAAAACAATTTTGAAAATTAACATAGAATTTTTTTAAAAAATTTAAAAAAATTGCATGAAATTTTTTTAAAATGGGAAAACTTTGTATTCGGAAAATGTTGAAAATGTTGAAATTTTTTTTTGCAAATTAGTACTCTGAAAACGTGGACAATTTGGCAAATTTGTACTCTGAAAACGTGGACAATTTTGCAAATTTGTACTCTGAAAACGTGAAAATTTTTTCAAATTAGTACGCTTTAAACGTACATTTTTTTGCAAATTTTTACTCTGAATAAGTGAAAATGTTTGCAAATTTGTACTCTGAACACGTGGAAAATTTTGCAAATTTGTACTCTGAAAACGTGGACAATTTTGCAAATTTGTACTTGGAAAACGTGGACAATTTTACTAATTTTTACTCGGAAAACGTACATTTTTTTGCAAATTTTTACTCTAAATACGTGAAAATTTTTGCCAATTTGTACTCTGAACACGTGGAAAATTTAGCAAACTTGTACTCTGAAAACGTGAAAAATTTTACAAATTTGTAATTGGAAAACATGGACATTTTTGCTAATTTGTACTCGAAAAACATGGAAAATTTTGCAAATTGGTACACTGAAAACGTGGAAAATTTTGCAAATTTGTACTTGGGGAAAACGTGGAAAATGTTGGCAAAAGCTACGTTGCTAAAGTTGGTTTGTCAAACTCCAATTTTTATTTGCTTTTGTGCTCGAGTGTTTCTTGCGTGAAGACTTCCATATAAAAAGGCCACGAGGTCGAGGTGTACTAGCGCCACCGAGATAAACAGTATTTGGAGATTAGT
>JAQGAO010004571.1:0-14934 GCA_034697705.1 Ommatoiulus sabulosus
TGTTAGCCCGCTGGGTGGCGCCAGTGGTCGGTAAGTAAATTTCTTAATTTAAAAGTCTCAATGTGCTCCCACCCAATTAAAGCAAACTTAGTATCTGAAATGCTCAAATTTTGGGAACATTATTTTTGTTTTAAATAAGGAATTTTACTTCGAGATCATAACTTCAAGATTCTTCTTTTAGTAAGAACTCAGCTTTCCTGGACTTTTTTTGTTTATTAAATTTATAACTTAGTAACTAAATTCCGTCGCATTTGATTTTCGCGCTTTAGCTATTTGGCTTCTTGCAAGATGAATAATACTACATGTGCAAAGAGGGAAATGCATCTTGAATTTAAAATTCTTCGTTAAAGCGAAATGTTTTTTCAAATTTTAACATTGTAGGTATTTCATTATGGATCTTGTTAAGCAGCCCACATCTGTGAACAATTTTTGACATGCAATGTGGGTGCATGTGATAAAAAGTGCTTATTTTCATAATTGCAATATGCGACGGTGAGTTAAGAGAAACTCTTAATTAGGTTTCGGTTACAGAGTGGTCAGCTCGGACTCGGCGTGCATGGTCAAAAATAGCGATTAGCCGTTGGACAACAGGTGTGTGCGCACACGTTTTTCTTATTAATGCGTGCGGTTTTGGTGTTTTGGACCCCCTCCCCCTGAGCTTGTTGTTTCAGATATGCTAAGAATCCCATAAGTGAATGAAGGAGGTCACGGGCTAGCCCAAACACCCACATGACTTCGTTCCTATCACTAGTACTATCTCCTTGTTGGACCGTGGCGGAACAAAAAACAAATTAAAATAAAAAATGCTAATCCATTAATTCAGTTGGAAAGTCTTGACTGCGAGGGGGAAATTAATCGTTGGTCGTGTTTCAGCCCCGTAGGTTTTCGTGTTTAGCGTCAAAATGCAAACTGATTTACAAGAGATTACAAAATTGTTGTTGAACAGAAAGGCAGATTTCTTTACTGACTATACAGTACTTGTACATTACGTACATATTTAGCATCAAAATGAACTTTGTGTATTTTATGAAATGCAATACTTAGTGTAATGAGCAATTTTGTAAAATCACACGTGTAGAGTGCAATATTAAGTGATATAATGATTTAGAAGTGAGTGATACCATGTTTTATTTGGTAAAGTTGTACATGTACATACACCTCATGAATTCTAACTAAAATGGTTAGGTGATTAATTTTATTGGTGCAAATGTAGTTTTGTTGGTTGTTTTACAGTGAAGAATCCGTATTTACTGATTGTAAATGGTGTTTATTAGATATCTTTCAAAAAATCAAAAATTGACCTTACTTCTCAAACATTAGTTGAGAAGTTTTTGTATTTCTCAAACATGAGTTTGCCTAAGCATTGTACTGTACATGTACAAAAGTATTTCAGACAACGTGTAGTTCGTCTGACCAAGTTTCTAAAACCTGTAGAAACTAGGCCTCTGTTTATGATAAAATGTTGACCCTTTTTGAAAAATTTTCTTTCATACCCTTTGGCTACTAATAAAAAACTGTTGTACATGCGTGGTATCTCTTTTCAACCTTTTATACTTTTTTACTTTCCTGTATTTCTATTCACCGTCGTTATATTTGTTTTCCAAACTTTGTCGGCCGTTCGTAATTGTTTTGTTTTTTGTGGTTGCCTATTGACACACTGCTGCTACTTAGTCCGCTTAGTCGTGTAATGACTTTTAACTTATTGATTTATCTAATCATTCAAAAACTGCAGACATTTTACAATGCTATTAAATTGTTTTCATCCCCTCGTTCGGTGGTGAATGTTATTCAGCACGCAATGTCTGTACGACTGTCTGTAGCAAACGAAGATAGTGAATTGTATAATTATTCCATACGTCCGCCCCTACAAACAGCCTCTCAATGAAATTTACGAAACTATTAACCTGAAGAAATAAAATCGAAAGTCGACTAATGAAAAAGACAGTATAAGGACGGCGGCGACGGAGTTAAAAGAAAGACCTCTAGATTCTGAAGAATAGAACCAATAAAATGATGTCAAGACGAAGTTAACTGCAGTTGACTATAGAAAAGTGCAGGTCTCTAAAGCAAACTATACTTATTTTGCAATTCGACAATTTGCAAGTTTCAACGTTACAGCATGCAGTTCGCAAATTTAGGTTCTGTTTTATCGTGGTTTGACAATTTTCAGTTTTACTACAGTTAGACAATGTTAAGTTTTACTGCTTTTGGACAATTTTCAGTATCACTGCAGTTGGACAAATTTTCAGTTTCAGTTTTATTGGAGTTAGGAAATTTTCAGTTTTACAGCAGTTGGACAATTTGCAACTTTTAGTATTCATAAAATTAGTTTGGTAACAGATCCTTTTCTTCTGAAGGATCAGCTTGCTGCCATTTTAGGACAGGATCTTGGCCATTGAAATAATATACATTGCTATTTTAAATAGTTACATCATGATTTCCCTATATCCTTTGTTTAGCAAGTTTTCCATAATATTTATTGTACAATATTTTAAGTACCTTGCAATTCAAACCAAGTCTTTTTACGACAAGTAATGATGTCAAGTTCTGGTTTATATTGTGATTCCATCACTATTTGTTTATGTGACATATTAAGATATAGCAACATTGTCTTTCGTAAATTTAACTTTAAATATCTAATCGAAGGTTAATACGATACTTAATTTAAAAAGTTGTTTTCCAATCGTCTTTCTGAAAATATTTTTTTCCAAATTAAACTTTAGTTAGGGCATCGATTAATGCTAGCCTAGCAGCAAATCATTGGAAAGAACATCAACAGTTCTTTGGCGCCAGGTTTATTTCAAATTGATTCCTTTATCGCATTATTTAACTCGCTACCTTTGGTCCCCTAAGTTAATTATTTATTTTTTGTTTGTTTTGATGTCAACTTTTATCCACCTGTCCTATCGTAAATTTTGTTTTGGCGTCATTTAACTGAAGCGATTAAACCCGGTTGATGTTCGGAAGACATTCGCTTCATTTAATAACCAGACCTCGATAGGTTTTTTGTGGATCACGTGGCAAACAAACTCGATAAAACGACCTATCTTAATTTATATTTTTAGGTATGCCGAACCGATTATAGTTGTTCCTTAGTTGAATAATGTGGAGATAAATCATGACCGAAATAATGTCCCCGAAAGATTATTATCGGAAATATTTCTCGGTTCTCAGGCCATTTGAGAATTCAAACTGTCAGCCAGGTATTTTGTAATTGGCAAACTCAGATTTGATGCGTAATAAAGTGTGTTGAGATAAACTTTTCTTATATATGTATGCTGAAAATGCATGGGAATTTCTGGACTTTTCCGTTTAAGAAACATGTATGAGAAATGTATTTCGGATAATTAACGCCGGTAATTGAAATTGCAGCTTATATAAGTGCATTCCTAGACATTAGGTGGGTGTTTTTTGCTATTTCACAAATTTTTAATTGGATGAAATAAAAATTATAATGAAATGAGGCACAATTTCAATTAATTTTTTCTCGAATTCACATAGATAGATTGACAAATCTGAGAAAAATTCATTAAAACCTGATGTGTAATTAGATTGTGCTTAAGTAGGCTAGGTGAAATTCATCCATTTGATAGATAAGCTAACTATTTCTGAGACACATTTGTAAACATTTCCCCCTTATAATTGATGTTGTTCTTCAAGTACATTTCGAACATTGTTTTTTGTGAAACTTTTTTTTAACAATGCGTTATTGGCGTTTGCCTCCGCTCTGTAATATTTGAACAAATGCACCCTGTATAATGAGTATCCCATATTTTATATAGCTTAAGGGATAACGTGAGGGGCTGCTATAGAAATAGTGTACCTGACCATTGTATGTCATGCATGTATACTGTATTTCGTAAAACCTCTCAAAGCCTCCTGCTGCGAAATTCTTGAGTTAACTAGATGTCTAGCTAAGTGTATTTCTCGTTTGCTTCGCTCAATGTGTTCTTTCTGTGTTTTTGTGACTAGGCAATAAATTGTTGCGAGCTCGATATGCACGAAGCCGAAAAAATTAACATTTCATGCAATGTACATAAGTGAAACAGTTTGCATCAACGTTGTGGTGTCTTATGATTAGTGGGAATGGCATGCGGTTATTCAAGTTACCATTAATCATTTGTATTGACAAACCTGTGTAAAAACTGCATTTGCCTTATATCTGCCTTGAATTTGTTTAAAATGCACAGAAAAGTCGAGGCTGTGGATATCTATTTCACATGTTGAATGGCCATGAACTTATTGCACGCCTCCTATCTCCTTGAACATACCAAGCACTACTTCATTCCCCTTTGGATCAAAGTGTACAGATGTAATTTATGACGTCATTGACAAAGTCTAAAAAGTTAGCCAATATCCATATCCAATATGTATTTTATTACAAGAAAGACACGACTTATGTCCATAAGATCATAAAAACCTGATCAGAAATAAAATAAACCCTTTGCGTCCTGGCCAGGACTAAACTCGTTTGGTGAAAATGGCCATCATTTGGTTTAACTTTACCTTTTTATGATATAACATAAGTGTTTCATTGTACTCTTACTGTACGTGCCAATATGTTCACAATATTTTCACAACATTTATAGTTTACTTATGTCTTTACCATCAACAGATTCATTAAATTAGTTTTCAGTTGACATTTAGCATCATAAATAACCAATAAATGACATCATACTGTATTGTTCACGAATGACATTTAACGTTAGAACTGACCAATTGATTGACATATTGGAGTGTTATTGTAAAGATATGGCCACTGCGTTTTTTTATTTTTCAAAACGTGCATGATAAATGAAGACTTCTTGCATTCTTCTTGATCCTCTTCAAAATCTCTTGACTTGTGCCGAAATCATCTTTGTTATATGCTGAACAAAATTTGTTAAACTGAGATTATCGGAATATCTCACTGATTGGCAAGTCCTTCTGAAAAATCAAACTTTAGTGAAGTATAATATAATCCGATTTGTTTTCATGTTGTTGAAGTGGACACCATTTGCGATAAAAGAGGACTGACCACAATCTTGCTACACTGTATTTGTTAAAATATTGCTAATCACCTCCTTTCGAACCTCCTAGTAGATTTTTTAATGTGATTTCTTCGTAAATGTAAACACTCGTCTGTTTGTTCACGTTCATTTTTGCAATCTCTAACTTTTCTCGGGGGTGGTCCAACTTGACACTCACTCTTGTTATTGCAATTTGGAGATGGTCAATAGATTGGCGCTCTTGCATGCCATGCAGAGAGTCTCTCTCAGCAATGTGCGGCCAGCGTCGCAGAACCAGGAGCGTTTTGAAAGTCTCGGGTATGGGCCATTTTTTATATCAAAGTCGAGTGGGTAATCTGTAATTTGTAAGGAACCCCCTTTGCCCGGTTCTCTCCTCGCCCACCAAAATTCTTTCCTAAACACTTTTGTGTAGAAAACGAAGTTGCAATTGACATGCCATAAAACTTTTAAGATTTTATGAGTTGAGCAGGGCCTCGGGCATCGCGCCTTGTAGACGGGGCTGGCCAAAAACGTTTTTTGATGGAAGGAAGATGGGGGCTGGACAGCGCAAATACTTTCGAAATTCCAGTGATGAACGTTCACGTGGAAATGTAACACTCGTAACATTAAACGACCGTGTTTCAAATACATTCTACTCTCTCTTGGCTCCAGGGTCTTCGAGGAGTTGTTTTGCCTCGCGCTGTTTTAATGCATCCTGTCTTGAATCTCTACATAATTTTTGAAATTTTGATTTCAAGAAAGTGGTGCACGGTGACCGATTCTGCCTAAAATCTCACAACTTTTAGTTCCGTAGCTTGCAGGGTTTCGTGCAGGGTGTTTCCATTGAATGTCAATATTACAGTATAGTAGACTTCAATGACAACACTTCAGGAGTTTGTCATATTGAAGTCATCAATATGAAGTCTATTTGAAATCTTGTTTGTTGAACTTCAAGCTTGATTTCAAACTCACGTTCAACGTGAGTAAAATAAAAACTTGAGCAAGAGTTCTTTACCTGTATATTTGACCTACATTCTTTTGCATGATTATAGCTTCTGAAAGTGATTTTTTTCTAGTCAATTTGGGTTGCTCAACTATAATGCATTGTTTTTGGTTTCGTTTTTGATAATGACGTTCTCAAACTTCCATGGTATATCTTGAAAATCTGTTACATGTATATACAGATGTAGGACTTTGCGTAAATAATTTTTGGAAAACCTATACCTTATGGTCGAGTACAGTCAAACCCGGACAAGTGAACATTTTTAGCAAGCCTGAGGTGCACCATTTGTATGAAATTATACATGGATAAGTGAAAATCGGGGTTTTTCAGTCTATACAATATAGATTCGCAGCGAGTGCTTCTACAGCCAACTCGCCTTATTAACGGGTTCGAAGCATCCCAGAAATCAAATGCACATTTTTGCTCCGAGATATGAACTAAACTTGCACATTTACTCATTAATGCGAGTGTGATTTCCTCATACAATGTATTCATTTCACTGTTTTTATCCTGGGGAAAAGGGAATTTCCCCAAATTGGTTGGCTTTCGAACCTTCCAAGTCGGATCTTGATCTGATCCTGATGTTGAGAAATAATTTTAAGTTGTCGGAATACTATTAATAAATTTAACAATACATATTTATATAAAAGTCTAAGATATTAAGCTACCCCTTGCTTGATTGCTTTAAGTATAAACTGAGCTAAACAGGCGCTTCTATGCAAAATCCACATACCTGAAAAACCGGATACCTGCAACAGTTTTCCTTGCTCTGACGGTTTTTCACTTATCCGAGTTCGACTGTATTTCCCATTTCTGAATACTGAATGAATGTGGAAAGTTGATTAAGAGATCGTGTGCTGTGCTGATTGTGTCTACGTTGTTTGTACATTAATAATACTAGCGTGACTCAAAATAATTTGACGTTAAGCATTTCAGACGTGAATGTGTGAAAACTTATTTGTTTTCAATTTATGTACAAAAAAGGTACTTCTGGCTCATATCCCATTCTGTGAATTTTTCAAACCACTCGTTCAATATCATTATTTGGTTATCTTCATGTAGTCATGGACAATTTGTCAAGAGCATACATGTAAGTGTGCTTGTATTGCAACAACAAGGTGTTCAAAACGACTGTATATCAGTATTTGGAAGGGTTTCTCAACTGAAACATGCGAAGACTTTTCAATACCCTGTAGGGGGTATTGTTGACCAACGTAAGTCAATTACATAATTGGGCAAATTTTAATGTGCGTGTTTGTTAGATGTCTGTGCTAATGCAGTCTGTCTGGTTCATGATTACTCCTTCCCTTTCCGACGGCAGACCCCTGTCACTTGTAAATACAGAGTAATTGGCATAATATACTTCCTTGTAATTTTAGTTGAACATCAATTATGAAAGCAATGCCTGAAAAAACCACTTGATTTTTTTTTCTCCACCAAAATGTACTTGATAGTTGTTATGAAAAAAACATGAAATTGAGAATATTTTCGATATTTGTGAAGCGCCTTTATATCGTAACCTAAATCAACTCTATACTTGAGTATCCCTTATGCATGTACATTAATGCTTGGGACCATGCAGAAGTATTTCGAATTTTGGAATGCATGTGCAGTATTTGCATTTACAAAATGAGAAATCTTAATTGGGAATGGTGCAATTTTGGGGATGTGTGCAATGAACTTTGAGGAAAAGGTCTGGAATTCCACACTTGTAGTTTCATGACAATTACGCTCAAAAAGTTAAGAATTTTGGAGCATTTCTGTTTTCGGTATTTCGGATTGAAGATGCTGAATCTTATGCATTCATAACATTCAGAATAAACATTTTTTATTCTGAAAATCCAGAAAAATTCCATTTCTACATTTTAATTTAACTTCTTTTGAGGTCAGGTTTCACCTCAATTTAACCTCTGCAACGAAAACGAATTCTCTTCGATGTGGGTCTCCATTTTCTCATTAACGAAAATCCAAAATTACAAGGTTTATTGTCGCAGATTTTCAAGTTTTACCTTAATTTGGTACACGAAACAAAGCTATTAAAGTTCTCCTGCACGCGAGGCACCTGCACCATCGATCGCAGGTGCAAAATGGTAATGCACTTCAAACTTTTAAACTCGCAAACTTCATCAAGGTATTAAGGAGAGGATTAACATTTCCATTTATTTCACTCGTTTATTACCCATTTTTATCACTAAAGTGCGACTCCGAAACTGCAGTCGTCACTCGTGGTACAGGGTGTCCACCCATGCCCTCGTCTTTTGGGGGGAATTTTATGATGAAGGCAATTTAAGCCACTTTGGAAGCATTCGTCGAAGCATTCGGCCATACCTGGATATGATAATTAGGAACGCGTCTATTTTTCTTCCCCATTTTCAAGCTTTTAGCGCACCTTCCTTTCTTCTTTTGTTTTGTTTTTTTACTTTTCTTTTCCCCTTCCACCGTTTTTGGCACCCGGCAGCAGCAGCATTTCTCTACTCCATTTTCTTCTCGCGGTTCGCGGGTTCTCCCCCGAGGGGTGCACCGGGATGTATTTTACGACAGGAGGTTTTCGGTTGGTCAGCTCCGACCGAGATGCACCCCTGGCTCCACCAATGCGGGCCAATGGCGGCCCTCCCCCCTCGTATCCTGTCTGTCTTCATTATTAGACGTTTTGTCTTACCTGGCCGACAGGTAGACAAGTCATCTCGGTTGAAAGAGTTGCACCACGGATGTCAAACGGCTAAGCGACCGAGGTTTTCTCACCTTCGCCCGAAAAAAAGTGGATGAGCTTTTTCGAGGCGATGCTCCCATCTGTCCATGCGCAACAGCGCGTTCCGCTCGCTTTGGCCAAGAAGTTTTCTGGATGCTTCAGTGGCCAGGGATGGGCCCTCGTTGCAAAAAGTGCTCTTCTTCTTCGTCGTGCTCGTGTAGGATAACGCGCGACTTTGGGATTAACGCGATGTGGATTAAGTGCTTTTAATCCGGATTAGCCGTCCCGATGAATCTCAAGAACAACGCCATGATGTCCAAGGAGAAGGAGAATCAGAATAATATATTGATGTGTCGCCAGTGGTGGAAGGTGTGCTGGGTGTACGGCGACCAGTACAAGATGTACAAGCAAATGTACGGCCGGAAGACCGTCATCCAAACACTGCACTCTCAAGAGGGCCTGCAGAAACAGTCGTCGCAGCAGCTGACTTTCATGTTCAATAAGCAGGACGCTGGCAGCGTGCTGACTTCCAGTGTTGAGCAGTAAGTTTGTCAATTTATGGAAAGTTTCGGGAGTGCTGTCTGATAGCCAGAATCGTACTGGGCTTGCTATCGATTCCTTGCAGAATGTGGGAAATCTGAAGATTAGCACATGTGCTTTATTGTGTAAACTTGTCAACTGTTTGCATTTTGGATGTTGGTTTGTAATGCTACATGTTCGCATTGGGATCTCCTAAATAGTGTCGCTATTCGAATAATAAATAAAAATAATGAACGATTTTCAAATATAAATTTTTAATTTGGGAGTTACCGTGGACGAACATTTATAACATCTAAAATATCTGCGCATTTTCTATAAGATGCATTATAGTCTTCAGAACGGTGTCTAATAGTAGATATGTTTTGATGAACGTGGCTTGTGGATATCTTTACTAAAGATATAATTTTGGTGAATTTATGGGAAATCTTATATTAAAGTTAGAAAACGTCCAGCAGTTTGCATAAAAAATGACCACCAAGAATGTGTAAAATTGGTTATGCAGCGACTCGAAGACTCGTTTAACAATTTTAAGAATAGCGCGGTTGCGTAAACTCTACTAACAACCTAGTTCATAACAATAGCCAGGAAAATTATCTTTTGGCAATACTACCTGCGGCAACTAATCGAAATTTTACGGTACCTTACTCTACAGAAACACCCCTCTTGATAATTTCGCCTCACTCCTATACATGTACTACTGTACAATTTCGCCTACTTGGGCACCAAAATGTACTGTTTTACAGCACGTTTCAAAATGTATTTTGCATTAGGAAAAATACCCCAGCAATGCAATGAATATCTATGGTACATCAAATTACACAGTATTGTGCAACATATTTCAGAAAAAATAGTCTTATGAATCATTTGACGAATAATTGTTTCGATAGGGCTACAAATGTTGTTTGTCAAACGTTTGCAAGCTGAAAATTAACTTTTCATGAATGGGATCACCTGCTACACGTTTTAATCTCATAGATATTCTGATACAATCACATATCCGTTGGCAGTAAATTGCACGTAAATAATCATTGCAATGCGTAATCAGGAGTTACGTTGTCAAAATAATTAATATTTGTTATTGGAAATACAATGAAGCATGACATTACCAGAAACGTTGAAATTGTCTAAGCGTTTTTCAGTCTGGTGCATCATCATTATTATTGATGATGCACCAAGTTGCAGAAAATTTACCCACAATCTAGGGTATTTTTTCCCTTCATGACATTTCTTTTTCAAAACGCTTTGACAATTTCTACGTTTCTGGTAATGTCGTGCTTCATTGTATTTGGCAATTTGTCTTTTTATCATTTGTAAAAATGATAAAAAGACAAATTGCCAATTTTTTTAGTATATACAAATGCTGCATGTATACCAGTATCAAGCTAAGATTTGCAAGTCTTTCACTAATTATCCAAAACCCCAAACTGAATTTTTTAACTGATTTATACCCCAATTACAAGGTAATATTTGAGTACTATTCATCTCCTATGACGGCACCTGAATTTTTTGTCTTCACTATTTTTACCCAAAATAATCGCTCAAACAATCTAACTGCATGGTCGATTTGGCTTTGAAGCGAGATGTTTTTTTCCTCTGTTTCTCTTTCGTCGTGAGAATTTTATGGCTTATTATAATTTATTGAAGTGATAAATTATTCGGTAATTTTTCGACATGTGGAATCTGAAAGCCTATAGCCACAGCGAGGAAGAAATGGCCCGAGTCGAGCAGTTTCGTGAGACTAATCTTTAATATCTATTCACGGAGAACGTATACATACGTTGAAATTTGAATTGAAATGTAAATCCGTAATAGATTTCCTTTAAATAAAACATTTCCATTGTTGATATGCTAATCTGGCGTAATATTTCAGGTGGGGCTTTGCACGCATACCTTCGTTGCGAACTGCTCTGAATGCAATTGAATTTGCACCCTCGTTACACGGACAATTTCTCAAAGTCAGCCGGAAAAGATTCGGCATTTAGTAATGATTATCAAAACTATGCCTACGAGTCATGGTCGACGGTGAATTTTGGGCTCGGCCCACCAAAGAGGCTATAAAAACGAAAATAATTTCGCTTTCTGCGGTGATAGAGCCTGGAAAACCCTCGAATGTTTTAATACCTTTGTCTAATCTTTTTTTTCTCTTTTGGTTTAGGTTTTATTTGCTAAAAAAATTGCATGAGTTTCCTTTTTTTTTTTGGAGTCTTGGCATTTTATTCAAAGTATCTATGGCATTGTGTACAGTTTAAGTTTATGGTACAAGCGCGTGTTTACATTCCCTTAGGCCTGTGGATTTCGCCAAATTTGCAGGCATGCATGTATACGTTGCTGTGCAATCATACGCAGGTGCCTTATTTAATGATGCAGGTTTGGTGAGAATTTTAGAAAATACTCGCTAATTATACTGTTGCAGTAATTATGCGTGCATGGAAGGCTCGCTTTGGGAATAACACGAGTAGACGATTGCGTGAAATTTCGAGCCTCATTTGGGCTGCCAGAATTTTCATATTTTCATCCAAGGTAATGTATAAAGTACAATGTAATTGCAGGTGGTAATGAACAGGAAAAGATCTGAAATTTGCTCCTGTATAGCGCACGTGTAAACGCAAACAAGTACAACTTTGTTGTGTTTTTGATTAATGATATGGGGAATTTTGTGCAATGTATTGGGAATGATTGCATTTCCAAATCCATATACAGTAGGAATTGCGAAGCTATTTTTAATGGAGAAGGCGCCATCGTTGTACTCACCTAGCTGCTACTTGTGATGTTTTATTTGTTTTGAAGAAACTACAAATATATAACGGTATTTGCAATTGGCTTACGAGACAATACAGCGGATTCATTATCGTATGAACTATTTTTTAAATCTGCCAATTTAATGTACATGTAGATAGTGACGCCCCATAGTCCTAGTAAAAATTCACGTTTGGAAAAGAGTTTTTCATACAAATGATTCGATTCACGGAAAATTCTTCGCCAGCAATTCTTCGTCAGCAATTCTTCGTCATGGTCAATTCTTCGCCAGCAATTCTTCCCCATGGTCAATTCTTCGCCTCTGGCCTAACCTAACCTAACCTAACCTATCCTAACCTAACATGACATAACCTAATGTACATTAATGTAATGTACCTAATGTAACATTAACCCACTGGAACGAAAGGCAATTAAGGCAGGATTTGGGTCCTGCGATGAATTGACCCTGGCGAAGAATTGCTGGCAAAGAATTGTACCGGCGAAGAATTGACCATGACGAAGAATTGCTGGCGTAGAATTTTCCGGATACCGTTAAAAAATACCTAATTTCATCATTATTTCTTAGAGAAGGTACCGACTACCGTATTAAATATTGGCTCTATTTGGCCGTATCCATGTAGTTGTGAAAGACGCCTCCGCCATTCTGATCATCGCCGAGGTGTTTAGCGGTTCAAAAGTGAGGGTGATCAACGTGCGATGCGAAAACAACGAGGATGGCGAAAATACGGACGAGTACGTGCCACCTAACGATCCCATACCTTTGGCTTTCGGAGCAATTAGGGTCGGGATGAACGCAAACGGAGTCTTCAAAAAGTCACCGGTATGTATTGCCCTAAACTTCAAAACACCACCAAGACACAGTCTTTATAAGATGCTCTCTATGGCAAAGAGCACGTTGAAGCTTATTTCAGTCGCTTAGCGGTAAGCGTCTGCAATACCACTAAGCGACTGGAATAAGCTTCAACGTGCTCTTACCCTATGGGAGTTACAGATAGTTTCAATACGAACGTTTTTCTCTATACGGAGAACCAAAGTGATAACTATAGGAATTTTGAATTTTATATGGATATGAATTATTATCCTTAGATGGCTCTCTTTCAAATTGCATTGATTTCTTTAATTAAAAAAATCAAGGCATTATTCACATTTCCTAGTTATTAAAGTTCTTTAGAGGCAAACAACTGTATTGGTTTAAAATCAATTTAAATTCAAGTTTACTCGTATGTCTAAATCTTATCTTCGAAAAATTCTCGTGGAAAACGAATCTCGCAGTAATTTAAAAACTCCTTTCGAGGATTGCTTCGGTATGGCCGCACAAGGTGAGTGAAACACTCACCTTGGATTTCTTTTAGCTTCCCCGGGGAATCACTATCGGGAAGTAAATACAGCCCGGGTAAAACCGGCCCTTCCAGCTAGCCAATTCCATATGAGATTGAAATTACAATTATGAAAAAAAACAGTTAAAATTTATACCAGAAACTCACTAAAATGGCACAGTGACTTTGTATAGTATAAATTTTAACTGTTTTTCATAAATGTAATTCCGTTCTCCTCTCTTGATATTTATTAATTTTTTGTATGGTATATTATAGATAAATGTGTATCCCCCGAACAATTTTGTAAAATTTGTAATATTTTATCGATTTTTAAAGCTTTTAAAATGATCGAATGTAAGGCGAAACGTCGCAATAATATTTTGTTTGGTCGAGAATGGAAGAGTTTACGTAATTATTATCTATCGACCACTTGAAGATGAGTGCAATTAATCGTAAATATATAATATCATCCCTAAATACATCTTGGAAATACGTCCCATATGTACAGTATACGGTAGAAGGATGGACTTTGATGTGACACTCGAAATATTCAATTCAAATCAACTTAAGTTTATTATGTCTTCGCAGCGCGTGGTGTCACGTAAAAACTTGGAAGGTCTGAAGCATTGGATTTTCTCCGATGGCAAAATTCCCGAAGAATCTGCATGCATCAAAGCGTTGACTAACGGTGAGGAAGTTACGGTCGAAGGGCCTTCCATAAATTGTAACGTATATACGTTAAAGTTGTCGTCCGATTTCAGGACTGACCTACAACATTGACAGACGCAGGACGAGCTACGAATCGCTAATCTCGCCCAAGGTAAAGAAACCTAAAAAGCGGACAATCTCTCAAAAGATAGACGACGGAAGCGGAAGCACTCCATATTTAGCCCACGAGGAGTACAAACCGATGCCTAGCGTCCCTCAAAACATAGACGACGGAAGCGGAAACACTCCATATTTAGCCCACGAGGAGTACAAACCGATGCCTAGCGTCCCTCAAAACATAAACGACGCAGGCGGAAATACATTTACTACTAGTACATATTTAGCCAAGGAGGAGCAGAACCCGATGCCTATCGTTCATTTGCCCCGAAACACAAATGACGGAAGCAGTGGCACTCGATATTTAGCCCACGCCGAGTACAAACCGATGCGTAGAGTTAAACGGAACACATTTACGAATTAAAAATTATCAGAAGGTACATCAGAAATACCGCAATACGAGCCACTTGTTGTAGCGCCTTTCATTTACTTTTTGAATTCTATATAGCAATGTTACCCCAAAACATTCAATTCTTCAATTTCAATTCAATTCTTTACCATGCAGGCCGTACATAGTACCATTTGGCAGAGGGGATCATTATACGAATTAAGTCAGACTAAGAGGTCTGGTCATGATGAACTAGGGGCTGTGCATTTTCCATGTGGACAGATAGGTGGGAGGGGGGAAGTCAATGATTTTTTCCTGACGGAATTTTTGCTCATTTCATCGCATAATTGAGCAGCTTTCGTACAAGCACGGACACGTTAGGGCACGGACTGCGCATGCGTGCGTCTAAGCAACTTATAGCGCATTCGATCGCTCCAAAAAGTGTGCTCTCAGTGTTGGTTTTGACACTGAAACCATTCGACCGCTTC
>JAQGAO010004572.1:0-14933 GCA_034697705.1 Ommatoiulus sabulosus
GTGGGTTAACCTAGAGTTACACAGTGGGTTAACCCTGGGTTATTCTTAACCTCTGTTGGTGCAACCGGCCCTTAAGGTTCTAAGATTCACCTCTGTATTACAGAAAAAAATTCCTATTTATATTTCCAACTTTAAGTAAAGGTACTTACTCTCGACAAATATTATAAAGTTTCAGTCATGCATAATAAAGACCGTTCAGGTTCCCCCTTAGTTTAACTCTCAATCACTCACATCGTTCAAAAACAAAAATCTAAAATTCAAGAAATGAAAGAATCCATCAGTGATGGTGGATAGCACTGTTTTTACACTATGGATTTACATGTATATATACTTTTAAGAAAAGTGTAAAATCATTGTTTATAAATGTATACTTTATTAAGGTGGCAATGTAAAACTTTTTCTCTTTAATCAATATAACTATCTCTATGATAATAAAATTACACCAAAATTAAATCAAGGGTTTCCCAAAAAAGATGAAGCATGTTTAAATGAAGGTTTTCCAGACAGGTGTATCGAAAAGTGAGGGCCGCTCGAATGCCTTCCTAGGATTACAATTCAAACAGCACTCGACATTTTGGGGACATCTGAAGTCGAAATCTGTCGCAATCAGTCCAGAACAAACGTTGTATTAAAGAAAGAAATCATCTCAGCACGCCACATCAGTTCTGTTGCATTAAGAAATGTCCAAAGTTGTTGCGCTATAGCGTTTATACGAATGTCACAAAGTCTAATACATTGTATGTAAATTTGAGAATTTAATAAAACTTTATATCACAGTATATATTTTGAACATACGACTAAATTTTAATATTTTTATTTTGTTAGTTTTGCAGAATCTCACAAACATAACTAACAATTTACATTTAAACATTTCATCACGTCACGGATAAGCTTGATAGGTTTTCAATTCAATTTCATCAAAGATATTTTATGGACAATTTCTTAGAATGTCGCTATATATTATCGTTATGCAGATTTATATGTTTTATTTATAAAAAAAAACTCAAATTAATTGTATTTAAAAAGATCCATAGTTTGCCCTTACTGATAAATTTCCAAATACATATTTACCAGGTACGTGGCTACGACGGGAATGTTAACCGTTTAAGTTTACTACTTTTATTGTGCATTATTAACATTACGAAGACAATGATTTATACTTATTTTATATTTTGAGCAATTGAGCAACGTTTAAATAATTTTAAACTTTTTTCGGAAGAATTCGGAAAAAAATAGGTTTGACATCATTTCATTGTCATTCAAATTGTAATTATGGTCATGAACCTGAATCGTCCGTGTTTTCGATGAAAATGCTGAATAATCTTCGATTTTGGATTTAAAATTCAGATATTTGCCATAATATCCGTATAAAATTTCACAGGATATTAATATGGTATTAACTGTAAATATCCATATTTATTACATGACCTTCAATTCTTAAACAAAGCTAAAAATTGTATCTATAGATTAACTTAACACTTATGTTTATACTGTATCTATGTTTCTACGAATTTCCTCCAAGATAAACGTACTGCAAATATGGTGATACAAAGGTGACATTATATCGTAATCAACAACTAGAAATACTGGGTTTAAAGCAGTTATAGCTATGGAAAATTCCCAGCTAAATACGGTGTCTCTAACCTTTAAATGGAAATTAAGCCTTTACTCGTTCCATTAATAATGCTTAGGTAGTCGTCCCTTCAAAAGAGAAACCTCAGACTGCTTCATTTTATTAGGTTAAAATACTGGATTCCCCGGAGACAACACATGTCAGTTAAACAAATATTACTCGAGGCAGGATTTGGTAGAAATTGATATTTTAAACGTGAAACGAGATTTGCCCAACTACAGTAAAGTCAAATTTGTTGCACAGTTTTGAATCTGTAACATTTTTCTGTTCCTTTCTCGCATAGATCCATTCAATCACTTAATTAAACCCCTATTTAATTAGAGAATGCAATGGTGAATTTAAAGTTGCTAATATCGATTTACGCCAAATTCTGCGAGTTCAACGATCAATTCTGTCAGGTGCAAATTCAGAAATTTCTTCACCTGAACATCTGGAATTAACAAATTATACTAAGAACCGAATGCATCAACCTATTTTAATTCTTGTTATTATTCTAATGCCATTAAATACATTACACTTAGCATTCGACAAAAAGCGGCTAATTTTTAAGGCTTAACCAAATAGGTGGGTTTCTAATATTAATGCTTAATAAAACTTGATACATGCTCCACATATGCTGATTTTATTTATAAAAAAAAGATTATTTTGTCCATCATTGCACTTAGTGTGATTTAGTCTATAAATATCTTAAATACAGATGCGTTGAACGCATCCATAAACTATAGCAATCATAATGTTATGGTTATCCAAAATATTTTAAATGCATTAAAATGTTCTAGAATAATCCAAGATGTTAAACAATACTCATTAAGTAATTCCAAATAGCCTTATTTTTGAAAATTGATACATGACTTATTAAAAAATGTATTATATTTTTATTTATTTATCATTTTTACTTTAACGTATTTTTTTATTTCTTTCATGCTTAATTCCAGTTCACAGCCATAAAGCCATAAGATCGAAAAATAAAATCCCGCCAACTTTCACCCATACTAACTTCACAGAATCATTCCTTCGCAACATCCAGGAACCCTACATGTGGCTACTTTACAGACTAGCCACTAGTTATGGCAAACAGATCCAATAATCGACTAAACCATACAAACTTACCAATACCAATAACCAACATGCCAGAAGGGGCTACGTCCCCTTAGAGCATTATCTCTCTCTCTGCATATTCATGTATACGTGGGGTAGGATTTCAACCAAACTTCGATGAAACTTTAGTTCTTCTACATGTATAGTTGATGTAAGTTCGTAATACGAACTATACGGTTTAAACGAACAAATCTAAACGTCCCTCGCGATTAATCTTAACGAGATTTGACTGTATCGTGACGTCATACCCCGACTTCGTATATGGACAACTCCCTCGTATGAAACGCCGACTACTTCCGTCGCCCATAACGAATTGTTTTGCCACGCATAAAAATAATTACGGCGCACGGGGCGCTTTCGAAACGTGAAGTGTCGCTTTGTATTAAAACGGCCATGCTATTATAGTATGGTCCCTGCATAGTTTTTCGTTTAAACTAGACGCACGTGTTCCGCGGTATAATGACGTTTTGCGAGCAATTTAAGTAACACGCTCGCCTGGATTACAACGCCATGTTTCCATAATGCCCTTTTAGCGGGAATATTTGGCGCTCGATGCACGCGTGGAAAAGCAAAACATGGCACAATAAGAAGGACCGTTAACGAAATCACCATTAAATCGCTTCGGGGTCACGCCATTACGCGACGCAAAACGCTCGTCATTGTAAATGCCGCTTATACGTTTAATAGAAATTGAAATGTCTAAGAACGCCAACCAGCAATTAAACATTAAAAAAAAACGATGAATTGATGCATTGGTGCGCGTGGACGGTGTTTCAATAAAGGTTTTATGGTTTAAATGTGGTATACGGTGTCAAGGGCTAGGGATAACTCACGAGAAATTCTAAATTAAAATCTAAAACGTCTCGTACGATGCGAAGCTTTTAAACTATACGCTCGACATCGAGCACGCTTCAATAAGCCGCACTCTTTCAGTCCATTAAGTTTCCATTCGAGTCATAAAAATCTCAACTCATAACCGCGTGAAACAATAATTTCTTACGGAAATGTAGTCTATTTGCCCCGTGTCAACAGTTCGAATGTCCGAACGAGTTTCACGCATTAATTTCCGTATGACTCAATGCAATAAATGTCGATTTTGAATGTATACATGAATGGAAAGATGCTGCAACTTTTTGTCTGAGAATTCCCCGTTATAACGCACCTTTTTTTCCATATTGCCTAAAGCCGGCCTTAGGGTATGAGCACGTAGACACTTATTTCATTAACTTAAAAACCAGTATCGCCTAGTGGTATGAGTCTGCAATACCACTACGCGACACTGGTTCAAAATAAGTAAACAAATCACATGAATAAGTGCCAACGTGCTCCCACCCATACACGGGAAAAGTTATATCTGGAAACTTGGCAATTTTAGGCGTGTCCGAAAAGTCAAGCACATTTCCGAGCATTTTACTAACTATGGCTTTTAAAAACAAGAATTTCAAACTGAAAGTAATTAGACTTCATTTATGTTTTTATAATTGACAAATTGAAACATTTCATTTCTCGCAATTCACATTCTAAAAAACAGAACTTTTCGAACATGTCGTATTTCTACATAGCATATAACCTTTCTCGTGTATGACCGAATTATAAAGTTCGTTTTAACGTAACATAGCGCGAATGCTCGGGAATTCATTCGTTTTAGCCGAAAATTTGTAATAGCCGAATACGTCGTAATGAGGTACGTTCACCGTTTCATGATAGCTATACCAATCGGTCGTGACGTTCATGAGAGCATTTATTTATTTCGTATATACTTTATATATCGAGTTTCTCTTACGTATCATCTTGATTTACTTTTTTCCATTTATTTGTCCAAATACGCTCGTATTTTGTCTTTTTTCATTTAAACGAGGGAATTTTTGAAGTACGGGACTAAAAAAGTTGTGATGGTTGCATTTAGGAAATTGACCATTTTTTTTGTATCGAAAAGAACCAAAAGTTAAATCGTTGATAATCGTTTGTCTTAATTTCCTTGGATTTCCTTCGCTACATTGTTCTTATTTGGTAAGTCGTAACATTTTTCTCGCTGTGATCTTCGAAAATATCTTCGCTATAATGACAATGCCTCCATGGACAGCTTGAAAACCATGAGTCGACTGCACGATTAATGCGCGATGTCGGAAGGTGTCTATTGATTTTACTTAATTAGTTTCCTCACTGCGTGCATTTTTTTCTACTTGGAAGTTGGACAAACATTCTCCTAATTCAGCGGGATACGACATGGTCTTTTTGTTTTCGCTGCCTTTTGCGCACATTACGCTGAGCATCTTGGCCTCTGTTGCTTTTCGGGCAATTTTACCTCTTTGTTTGTTCAAGCTAGGCTTTTTGTGGACATTTTGCGAATGAACGACGCTGTGGGCTCATCCGGATTGATCCTCACCAGGTGATATCAATGAACTCCGTGTTTTCGGAATTTTTCGGAGGATCAACGGCATTTCTACGAAAAAGGTAAACAGTGACATGTCTTTGCCTTCGAAGAAAGGGAAATAGGCGTTGTGCGCCAGGTGACGCGCTTACTTCTAGCCGTATTTCATTTCGACTCTTGCTAGTTCATTTATCAACGATTCTATGAGATGCTCGTATTTCTGAGACAGGTGTTAGACGGCAACGATGAAAAGGTCATAAATCAAGCGTCAAATTCGGCGCTCGGTGGAATAGCTCGGGGCTCAGTCGTAAAAAAAGCTTCGTACTTCGTTGTGTCTGATGCGCAGTATATCTGGCTTCTATACGAAACCGAAAAAAAAAAATTGAGAAATTTGCTAATGGTCGTATAGTGCGTGAGCTTGAAAGAAATGCACTTTTTATGGGCCATAGATGAAGTTATGGGTCTCCAGATAAGGCCTAACCGTATACGTGTAAGTACCTATTTATTGAATGCCGCGAGGAAATATGGCCGTATAGCATCCAGGCATTGGATTTAAAAACATATATATATACGGAATATAATAAGCTGTCTACGTATATTTGCTGCTTAAGCTTACAGTATTAAGGAAAAGGCTAATTTTGTAGTTTGTTCAATGTTCTCCTAAATGAAATTTGACAGCATTATAATAAAAATATACCGCAGTGAGGTCAGTTAATTTATACCCCGACACTGATCGTAAATACAAGTGTAACATCGGCTAAATAATTCAAATGTTTTGTAAGCAATAGACCTACAATACTTATTCATGCACGTACAATTATATATTGCAGCATACATGTAATAGTTTTTCTACTTAAATGATCCAACGGGGAGCAGCCCGATTTGTTAAGGGCAGTTTTCAATATTCGGATTAAATTGAGATTCGTTACAAATTCGATTTAAGAATTATGCGTAAAGTCGATCGCAACAGACGTATAGGGGCATTCTCCTGAAAATGAGCGAGACTCCCCCCCACCATATGGCATTTGTTTGCTGATTGTAGGGTACTGAGTTGAATTGAATTGAGTTTGAATCTGTAAACTCAATTGAATATACACGAAGGTGTGTGCTAAAGTATATTCTACGAAGGTACAAGTATTTGGAAAGATATGGCGGTACAGGTGTATATTGCAAGCTTGATATTACCAGCAATTTTTGATTGCCCATGTTTTGCACTAGGGAGTTTCTATCAGTATACGTGGTTCTAACGTACTAAACGCGATGCTTTGTTATGACATGTTTTTCAAAGTTTTCTCCTAAACGTCATGGGAATACTTTGATTTATCACCTAATTTGTATGCGCATTCTAGACTCGGTAAGCTATGCCAGAATACACTTCTGCGCCAATCCGTCATTCTATCTTATCCAAAATACGATAAGCTGATCGGATATGAACCGATATCGAATTTTATGGAAATTTGTCTGAATACTTACTCTATGACCACAATCAAATTTAGATATGCTATAGAGAAATGGAAGAACGTAGGCAGACCGAGTAACTAAATTCTACTGGCAACTTTTACGGTGTTATTGGTATTCAACTGAAAACATTTTTATCATTAGATTCTCCCTGGAATATGGCATAATTGTGTAGATATTTTCATAATACTCGTGTACGTTCCCTATATCTACAGGTATTTTACGATTACGTATTCATGCAACGTACCAAAATACATAAAAAACTAAAATCAAGTTAAGTTTATTTATACTTTTTCTAACGTATACGGATGCGGGGCTTTAGGCACCAAATCTCCCTATAGTGGCATTGGATCGAAAAGGGTATTTTTGCATAACACGTAGTAAATGGGGGGGTATTAAAATGCGCCCTTTACATACCCAGCCTTACTCGAAATTACAAATTGATGAGAATGAGGCGAAGCTGATTCGCAAATGCAGAGGAGTCAGTGCCCCCGTGAAAAAGCATCCCCACATCGGCGATAAAAAGCCGAAATTTATTAGAAAAATGCGTTTTTTGCTTGCCGAGGCTTATGTCTATAGGAGTCCGTGTGGATGTTGCACACACAAAAAAAGGTAAAGGTGGCGAGTTTAATGAAATTGTTGCATAAAAACAGCTGGATGCGCAAGGTTTCTATTTTTAGAAACGCTCGCTGCCATTTTGCGGCTTTTTACGGCGCTCCTAATTTCCCGAACCGCAAAATTTGGCCATGCATTGTAGTTGCGATGGCTGCCAAAAGGGGGGTTTATTGCGGTTACAGCGCCGTTAGCATCCAAAAGCTGAGAAATTCAATGGGTGCCTTTTGGGGGGTCCAGCTGGCTGATGTCTCCATTGTCCCGGTTACTATTTATTATTTATTCATGGGAGGAAATGGGGTTTATTTTTGTTAATTTGGCGCAATCGTTTTTTTATGTATTTTTTTTTCTAAGATGATAATATAGCCAATTGGTCCCCCGTTCCTTAAACTCAGTGCAGGGATCCCGAAGGAAGCCAATATTCCCCCATTACTCGTGTAATTGTAAACAGAATCCCATTAACTAATACGTGAAAATGTATTTTCTACACCGGTGTTCCTGCAGGTAAATTGAGACGTCGAAAGGGTAGCTAGTCAGTTGATTTATGGTCGAAACTGAACTTAAATTATTTTTACGATTAAAATAATAACAATAATTTGTTTTTTATAGTGTTACGTAAAAATAATTTATTTCGTCAATCGACCGTTTCCACTAAATCTTAAAATCACTGACTGGTTTCTGAATTTCAGCGCCCATTGCATTGTCGAGGCTTTCAAACTGTCAATGCGATATTTACAGACACCTTCCTAACGTAATCTATACTTTTTTTACATAGTTTAATTTCTTTATTCTTTCGTTGTTGTCGTCGTCACTGTATGAAATCCTTCAAAATCCATCTTTCGCTCCTTAAAATTTCCTCGTTTTTGCAAAACGAATTAGTTTCGCGAATCAGCGGGATCACGTGGCTTAAATAGGCAGCGCCAACGTCTTTCCCGTTTTAATAGCGTCTCCAGAAAAGGGAGTAATGACCGTATTAAGATGGTCTTTTTTTTCTTTTGGAAAGAAGAATGCGTTTCGAGAGTAGGCAATTTTCTGCGAGAGCTGAAAATGAGGAAAACCCCTGCTAGCGGGCAATCTAGCATAGCAGGGGTGCCAGCAGTGATTGCCTATCAACAGGATGTGATGGGGCTCGGAACATTTTCTTCAGTCGAGAATTAGCATTCTTAGCATAATGCGGGTTTGTTCGACGTGTCCTAGGTTGAATGCCATCGATGGCACGGAGAATTTTAATAACGGCACATAGGAAGCGCTTTAGCACGCGACGCATTTCCCTTCGTTGTTATTAATATTATTGAAAAGGAAAACACGGCCGCATGCCTCCACCGTGTTCAGCTATTTCATCGCGTTATGGCATTAAAATTGCGACCATTAGGTGGCACTCCCTACTTAAATATAATGGCCCGTTTATTGCCATAGCAATGCCCCTGCGCCACTGTTTCACTCGGAGATAATAACGCCTGCAGGGAAGCATTGACGCTAAAAAAATGAAGTCGTTTCGAGGTTATGGACTATCGATGGACCATCTTTGTGAACCGTCCACGGCGGAAATTCCTTACATTGCGGGGTTCGCTCCCCGGTTGAGGTCTGTGAGAATTTTGAGATTGTGCAAAAATCTCCAAGGAGCGGCTCATTCTGATGAGAGTTTAAACGTAGGTCCCGTATGATATCTGCACGTTAAAGGTTAACGTCCCCCTTTCGTCGGCAAAATTCCCAGGTAGGTGACGCTGGAACATCCCCTGGCGTTGCTGTTTAACCCCCGAGTGCAGAAATGGACTAAAGTTAAAAATCCACAAACAAACAAAATGCGGAAATTGTCCAAACGAACATTTTATATTTTCGCCCGTAACGTTTTGAATCTTTTAAAAATTGACGTTTGATGCGGTTAATTTAATTAACGCGTTCATTTCGAAACGAGCGGTACTCAAACAGAGGAACTAATTTTGGCACAAGTAAATGATTGACCCTTTAAAAAGTTCATTGTCATTCAGCATGGCCCCCTTTGAGAATGGAGCTCTGTGATTGGCTCGACCAACTACAGAGACCGTTGCAGAAGTGAAGGGGAAAATCGCGAGTACAACTGTAGGGGTCACCAACTGGACCTACTTTCCAAAAGCGCCTTATTTTCTTTCTTGGACACTCAAACAAATGAGCAGTTGCATAACCACTTCAGTCTAACTATAAGGTACATGCATGGCCAAATTGGGCCAGAGAAAGGGTACATCTTAATTGCAAAAGTGCAAAGTCTATCCGAGTATCCCTCTATACCAGACTGAGAACGTTTTGGCAGTAGCTGGCGCCTTGACCTTCCATTTTTTACTGTAAAGTAAGCGTTTGTTGAACTCCACGCCTCCTGGTGACCTCAATTACCGCGATTTGCCCAACGACTTCGGATGGCGTCATCCGAATATTTTAAGTTTTCCTCCCTCCCCCTCTCTATTATGTAATCAATCATTCATCTTGGAGAGCATTATTTTTCTAATCCTATTTTTTTGATCAATTTGCCTGACAATTTTTCTCCCTATCATCATCTTTCAGTTTCCCCTTTCGCGGCATCTGGCTCGTTTATCGCGGGGTGGGCGAAAACTCCCCAACTTTCATCGTACTTTCGACTGGCTCCGTGAGGGTGCTTTTAGCGCAAGTAGGCCTAATGAGGTCTTTCACACCACTTTTCTTCTTCGATGCTTTGATTTAATTAAAATATAATCGACACCGAACCCGATTTGATGAAAACTGATCACCGGCTCGCAAACCGCATATGCTTTTAACTTAATCACTGGGTTCACCGAATGCCTGTCTAATTCTGACTTTGAAACCAAATTATGGGAAAGAAAAGAGGATACGGAGAGGTCTGGCAATGTGTTATTACTTGTTCATTGCATTTATTTATTATCGTAGGTGAAAGTTGGCGATCTCTATTACACCGATTGAATTAAAAATCGCGGTTTGAGGCAAACTTGGATGAAACATGTGCCCACGAGCCACGTTATGTTTCTGAATATATTTCAGGAACGAAAATTTTAAAACATAGGTAATGAAAAATGTTGATTTTGATGCGATAATATCAACCGCATATAGGTAACTTCGGTATCTTTTTGAAACAAGAATAACTAAAAATGTCAACTCTCGATGTATTAAATTTACTTCGAAACTATACTTTCCGAACTTGCGTCGAAACACTCGCGGTTTCGTAATGATTTCAATTCTATAGGCCGAGAGTAGAAAATCATTCAAACTTATTTCACTCGTTGTATACGTGTTCGCAAACTTCGCAAAATGTTTCAGAAAATTCTGAGCTAACAAATTTCTGAACTCCTATTTTGCCCGACTTAGCAACTCGTAGTTCCAAATAATTACAAACTTGAAATGAAAAGTTGTTTGAAAACGTGTTGAACTTACCTGAAACAGCCAGCAAAAATATCGCAATCTGTACCCCTTCATGCATGCGTCTATCGTTGTCCGAGCCAGTAAGTGCGACCGTGAACGAAAGTGTCCAGAAGCATGAATCCGACGGAAATGAGTCCGAGCTGAAGTTCAGGTTCGTCCGAAATCAGGCATGGCCCGGCACTCTTCGCAATGCATTTGAAGAAAAGCAGAGCCACGCAACGCGCGCACATCTACAGCGAGCGTGTACACCTTGGTCGTTCGTACGCACAATAAAAGCGAAACGAACGCCGACGAAAGGGGGCGCCCCCATCGTCAACTTCGATTGATGCTGCATGACGTCACCGACGCTCGGTTCAATGGAGGCGATCGATTAACCGAACGCAACACGTTGTTATAGGTGGCTTACGCTAGCTGTGCTGCAAAATTCTCTATAGGTTAGTTTTGTTGCGATGGGGGCATTCCCGTGACGTCGATGCAAAACTATGTAGAAATCGTCCTAAATATACCTAAACGTGGCAACTTCCGTAAACTCCGCTAACACCGGGTTATTGAATTCTCCGGGGCGACTTTATACACGGAAAAGCCCTTATGGCGCGCTAATTCTCCATACGAAACAGTTGTTATTTACTGAATTTTATCGACGCGTTTCTGTTGTCTGACTTCTGCCGTTGTTTATTTTATTTCCGCAAACATCTATTTTTAGATTTAGCGCTGAAGGCAAAGTTGCGATGTTGCTCTTGCTTTCGTTAATAATCGTTATAACTGTTCTTCGATTATCCCCTTGGGCAATTGCTTCTGAACACCTCGTTCAAAAATAATACTGAAAAGTTTAGTTATTCTGTTCAGTATTATATATGCACTATTGAACAAGCTGTTCATTGTTTTTCTCATTGTTTTGCAATTCCCTTAAAGGCCATTCAGAACGGACGTCCGCAAAATTTGCCCAAAATCCCCCCAATTTTTGAATCCCCCCACCCCCCTACCCCCTGTCCACATTGTGTCCATGACTCAACGTATCCCCCTCGACCCCCCCCCCTACCCCTGTCCACATTGTGTCCGTGACTCAACCTATCCTCCCCTACCCCCTACATGAATACGTCCTTTTTGAATGGTCCACTGATAAACCGTCAGTAAATCATTTACCAGTTTATCAATGTAGTCCTGTGAATTGTAGACTACTGTAAATTTGAATAAATGTGCAATGAGCATACATGCTCCAAAAAAGTGGCGTCCAAAAGACGACGGATTCGGCAGTTGCGTTTCAACCGGATCCTAAAAGAAAATCGATTACAAATATTAGAGCTAAACTTGAATCGTGACCTTTCTGTCGAGGATCTCAGTTGTCTGAATTTTAAATTCATGTTAAAAACCCAACGAACCGATTTCAACGAAGAAAATATATTTTTGATAAAAAAAGTTTGACAGAAAGGTCGAAGGTTGATATCTGTTTGAAATGTACATTTTATTCATTATTCCTGAGATTTTTGTGTTTTCATCTCGATGCAACCACCCAACCATCGAGATGATTCGTTCTTTTAAGAATTTAATTGAATGGCACTTATTTTCATAACTCGCTTGTATAATTATAAGCTTTCTTATATTTTCCGTCGATAGCCTACTCGATGAAATTTCATTTCAATTAAGTTTTACGCCGATTTATCCCCGACATTAATTGCATGAGCGGTACTTATGCATTTTGATTATTTATAAGCATTATGCACGCATTTTCGTTTGTCACTACAAGTAAACGTCATCATCATTAAAATAAGACGTAATTAAACGACAGGATAATACGAAGATCGATTACGCGCACGAGCACATTAATGAAGTTTTCTTATTAGTTTTGAAGGAGATAAAACATGGGATGTTACTTATAGTCGCGGCTGTTTCTAAGGCATAACAAATATATGGAAGTAGTTAAATTTGAATTTTCGTTAAATTATGGCAGTTAATTTATAAAATTATACTGTTACACGTTTATTTAATATTCAGTGCCATAAATGTACATACTGCGTTCCAGATAAGTTTTTATCACAATTTTTTTTTTCATGTTAATGCCCACATTATTTTAAATCTAAATCTATTTTGATGTCTATATACTTAGACATATAATATATATATAGATAAACTATACTTAGTTTAATTTGAACTATTTTGAATTTCAATTTATCCCAAATTTGCATCAAATATTACGCGTATTCTCATTTCACGTATTAAAATTTCTCCAAATTGAGTAAAATTTATAAGGACCTTTCAGTCCTCTAATTTCAGACGTACTTCCGAGTTCCCGGAAAGTAGTGACGAACAAAATATGTACATATATATTCCACGTTATAAATCTAAATCCATTTTGATGGCTATATGCTTAGTTTAATTTGAACTATTTTGAATTTCAATTGATCCCAAATTTTTATCAAATACTACGCGTATTCTCATGCACTTCACGTATTCAAATTTCTCCAAATTTAGTAAAATGTATATTTATAAGGACCTTTCAGTATACTCTAATTTCAGACATCATTCCATGCCTATATCAACAGATTTTTCGTACTTCCGAGTTCTCGGAAAGTAGTGATAAACAAAATATTCACGTATACAGATTCCCATTTCTGTTCATATAACATAATTCATTCAAAAATGGGATGAATTTAAGGATTCCCACGAACAACAAACCATTATAAATGTAAATAAAAATCGATACCTTGATTTGTGAAAGGTATACATTGCATTGCCTAGAATAGAATTTAAGTTTTGCGAGAATACAGCCCGAGGTATAGATCGGTAAACATTAGATTCAGCATTAAGTGAAATTAATAATGCATTTAATTGCGTTGTTTTAAGGAAATTGCATATATAACGTTTTGTATTATTGATGTCCTTTATCCTAAAGATAAAAAGAATGACAAATGAACCGTACAAAACAAAGATTGATTTACAGGCTCGTACTTAATGGCTAACATTTTCCATTGTACAATGGGACCTCGTACACTCGTAACTTTTGGAGATTAAAATATGTACGACTTCATTTCGAAATTTTCCATAGGTCATTTTAGTAAAAAAAACCTGTTGATTTAAGGCAATCTGAAAACCAGAAAACAATTTTCAGTGATTTTGAGAAAAATAAATGGGTATTACAAATGCAAATTGGATATCTTTGCTTTATAGATTAATAGCGTTTTAATACCAATTTTAATTTTCGAATAAATTTAACTGAGATAGGCGCAATCGACCCAACATTGAGACAAAGTCGTCCAGAATATACAAGCGCTACGATTGTATTTAATACTAAAACTACGTACAAGTTCTAAGTAAATAAGTGAACAACCAACCGCTAGAGCAATCCATTACAAGTTGTCAATAAATTGGCCAAGCTCACTCGGTTTACGTTTCTTAATATTTTTTATCCCATGTCGTACAGGTCCAAACATATTGGTAGCCATTTATCATCCAGCAAAAAAACCAATACTGACGAGAATATTGCGTGACTCGTAAGATTTTTCGGTGATAAACTTTTTCTGGCCTGAAGACTTTTCATGACCAAACTTTTCCAATTTGACCTTAACATTTGAAGCATGATTTCTGCCAAGAGAAGGTACTACTTTCGTGCGCATTTGAGAATTTGCACCAAGACGTGTATACTCAATCTCATTACACCATTTCCATATAGAGGAATAAAATACGTTATTCCAGCGATGTTTTTAAATATTCTCCTACTGCGAGGTTAAGGACTTGTGGACACCCTGTAGTGGTGTTCCACGGCCTTGTCGGATACGTCCCTTAGACGTTACGCTGGTATGCGCGAGTGGGGACGTTTCCTTTCCGCTGAATATATATAGATAGGGAAAGTAATGTTAAAACAATATTGCGGGCAGCCGCTAATAAGGGGGAGCTTTTGCCCTGAGGCGGTGCCGTGCAGCTTGATACTTTCCAAAAGGGGCAGCAAGAGTTCCTTCCAAGTTGAATTCCGAAAACGAACGAGATGGTGTTTTCGGACGCGTGTAGAATCTAAACACGTGCGCGTAACTTAAATGTTTCAACGCGAGATTGAAGTGGAGTAAGCAAGGAACGAATATGCTTAAATTCGGATTTATTATAACACGAGAATGTACTTAAAGTTACAAATGAAAAGCGCGACTTACATGAAAACGAAACGCGAGAAATGCAAATTACAATTGTTATAAATGCAAAAATAAAGATGAAGCAAGCAGGGAGGATCCTTCCCTAGCTTGGACGTTTCGGACAGTGTATCGTATCCAAACGGGAGTGGGTTTTTATGCTAAAGTTTTGGATACTTTTGAGGGGCAATTTTCTAAAAGGGCCAATGAGAGGGTTATGAAAACCAGTCGGATATTTGGAAAGTTGGAAGCAACTTTCTGG
>JAQGAO010004573.1:0-14933 GCA_034697705.1 Ommatoiulus sabulosus
AAAAAAATTCTATGTTAATTTTCAAAATTGTCGTTAGTAAATTTAAAAAAATATTTTCCAGCGTCAATTTGGAAAATATGTCAATTTTTCACGTTATCATTGGTCAAGGAAATTTTCTTTTAAATCTGGAAAAGTCAAAAGAATTAAAATTTCATTTCTAATCACGTTTATTAACACGTCGTTATTTGCGAATCAAATTTCGGAAAGTGATAATAAGCAGTGACAAAAAAAGTAAGGGACCATTCATTGCACCTGCTGCAATGTCCGCATGGTGAACTGCTGGACATAAAATGGCCGAAATGTACCATGTGATTGGCTAGGCCAATCATCATGTCGTATACTCATGCCCACTCTCTTCTATGTAGACTCTCTATACTGGAAGAGGAGCCACAGCCGTGAATTATAAAAGGTAATAGTTCACCTAGCTCCGCAGATGGCGCTGCTACAACTCCAAATTTAAAAATCTTAATATCTAGACGAGCCACAGATGGCACTGGGTCTATTAAAATGCATAGTTTTACCATTCAAGATCATAGATGGCGCTGCTATTAATGAAAAGTCACAAATTTTAGCACGTGGAAAAGCCACAGATGGCGCTGCTATTACTCAAAACTTAACAGTTTGAGTATCTAAACACACGCAGATGGCGCTTCCATAAATTTCAAGCATGAATTTCCGACTTGAATGTCCACAGATGGCGCTGCTATTGCTCAAGTTTAAAATTTTAGTATCTATAAGAACCACAGATGGCGCTTTTGCTGATACAACTAAAACGTTTAACAATTTCATCATTTAGAAGAGCCACGGATGGCGCTTGCGTCTATTAAAAAGCATCATCTTACGATTCAAGAATCAAGACCACAAATGGCGCTGCTATTACTCAAAAATGTAACAATTTGAGTATCTAGAAGATAAACAGAGATGGCGCTGCTTGCATTTACATCCTATGAAGTGCCTATAAAGTTTGACGTAGATGGCGCTGCTACAACTACAAATTTAACAATTTTAGAATCTAGATTAAGAGACACAGATGGCACTGCGTCTATTAAAAAGCATGATTTCACGACTTGAATGACTAAGGATGGCGCTGTGGGCTATTACTCAAAAAAGTTATCAATTTCAGTAAATAAAAAGCGACATAGATGGCGCTGATGTCCGATTAAAAGCGCGGTTTTACGACTCGAATTCGCGCAGATGGCGCTGCCCTAAGTTGAAAAAACACGATTTTACGAATTAAAAATGGCGACAGATGGCCATTTGTACTTGGGAAACCTAGAGAATTTTGAAAATTTGTAGGTGGAACACGTGGAAAATTTTGCAAATTTCTACTCGGACAATGGGCCATGAGCTAACCTCGTAGAAATATTAATTTTGGATCGTCATGACTGAGTTTGATTTCCCTGACTTTTTCAGGTCATTTTCAAGTTCCCTGGCTTTTCCAGGTTTTCCAGGTCTGGGAGAACCCTGTGTTTGATGTCAAATGTGAGCTATTCAGCTGACAATAAAAAAATAAACGGCAAATGGATTTTTTGAGAGAAAGATTACAGCACACAGGATCTTTGTTTTTTGTTTCAATATTTGTAAAATTTTCTCACACAAACGTTCGACAAATTTTAAAAAAATAAACAGCTTCTCAGATATATATTCTTACAATCTTAAACAATTTTTGTTATTTAGATTCTCGTAAAAAATCTTTTTAACAATAGCTATATGAAAAAAAAAAACTACTTATAATTATTTAGCTAATTTATGTTGAAATAATGCTCTAATTTGTAAATTTTACAATCATAAAAAAAAAGCTTTGTTTAAAGATACTTATTATAAAATTCAATAAAACGATGTCAGTGTATACGACCAAAATCTCACAGCATTGATTTTATATTAAACTTTGGGTTGATTAAAAACTTAAGCTTATCCTAAAATTATGTAAATTAATTGAAAAAAATAAGAAAGCAAAACATGCGTCAACCGGGAATCAAACCCAGGTCATACGCATGGTAGGCGAACATTCTACCACTGGACCACCGATGCGGACTCTCAAATGTGTTAATTTCAAATTTCGGAGCGAATTTTGCGTACAATTTTACATGCTTATAACGGATTTTGTTTTAAGAATGAAAACTTTATCAAAAACCTAATTATCAAAATTGAAACCACAATTTCAATTTAAATCGAATTCAGTTAAAAATATTTAATTAAGTCAATACCATTGTACATAAAAAAGTGATCTTGTATGAAGTTAAACGACATGCAGTTTATTTTTGTTTAATATATTTCGAAGATTGAGTACCTGCTTAATAGCATTCATATTCTTAAAGAATCAGATTTTATTTATTAAATTTCTCACCATTTTCGTTTAATTAAAAATAATTTAATAGATTTTATTTCAATAGATTTTTTTAAAAAAATTAATCAAAAAGACAGATAAATTTCAATTTTTGAAGTATTTTCTGAGAATTTTTGAGCATCTGTGGTAAACATGGGTAAGCCTGGGTTCGATTCCCGGTCGATGCCCTATATATTTCGTAATTTTAATATTTTCAATTAATCTACGTAGTTTTAGGGTAAGCTACCGTAAGACTGAGTAGTATACGACTTAAGTAAACAACAATTGCAGGTGAAATCTAACCCTCACTTGTTCTTTTTATGATATTTTCTACTAAGTTTCTGGAAAATGATTGATTCGATGATTTTTAAATTTTCAAATTATAGCAATATTTTAACACAAATGAGTAAATATTCACATAAGCAATTTATTTTTCTTTCAAAAATGAATGTCGAAAATGCTTTTTAATAGAATTTAAATTAAGGAAAAAAATATTGAACAAACATGTTTAAAATTTAGCAAAATATGTTGAAAATTGGGCGAAATTGTCTTCTAAATATATGAGAATACATTCGCAAAATTGTCTTCAGAAGAGTTTAAAAAAATTTTAATATGTTAATAGTTTTTTAAAAAATTGTTGAAAATTATGCAAAATTGTCTTGTAAATACATATTAATTTTTATTCATTCAACGCATTAAAGATATGAAACCACGTTGTAAAGAGGTACCGAGCGAGGTGGCTGAGTGGATAGCATTCTTGCCTCGCATTTGGTAGACCTCCCTTACAAAAATTTTAGGTATCATATTGGTTTATTCAGGTATCTAGTAGGTAAAAAGGTATATTTAAGGTCTCTTTTAGGTATCACAATTTACAACCTTAAAAAGATACCTTTGATAGGTATATTTTAGGTTTCTTTATAGGTTCCTAATAGGTATCAATTAATAATTAGTTGTTTAAAGGTTTCAAATAGGTATGAATCAACTAAACTTTTTAAGGTATCAAACCTTGATACCTTAGAAGGAACTGATCTGCACCCAAACCAACCTTCCTGATACCTAAAAAAATACCTTTCCAATTTCTAAATGAACTTGATACCTATTAACAACTTATAAATTACCTTCAGATTTTTGTAAGGGAAATGCATTTTGAAATGTATTCTGTAAATTTGCATTTAATGAACTCTGTTGTACATAAACGTGTTTACTTGTAAAACATGTACATTATACACGATTTTGCAAAACCTACACGGGTTTACGTTTTCCGAGCACAGCTTTTCAACATGCAAAAATTTTCCATTAAATTCGATTCTCCGATAATTTGTAAAATTGTCATTCTTCCCTGAATTTTCCGAATTATGTTTACTTTATGTAATTTAATTGTGTATACATTTCTATTGCAAATTTATGATTCCCCGGGCAAAGCAATGTTTTCCAGCTAGTAATTGATAAAAGGAAGAAAATTCGATCTAGAATTTAAATCACATTTAATAAAGTTTGTTGTAGTTTTTTTAAATAATATAAACGCAAAGCATAATAATTATATCTACCCACAATTTGTATCTTAATTTTCATTTATTTAAGGTATTAAAATATGAAACCACATGTGAAAGTAGTACCGAGCGAGGTAGTTAAGTGGTTAGCATTTTCGCCTCGCATTCGGTAGACCCAGGTTCAATTCCCATGTCGGCTATCCTCGATTTCCTATCCTTTGAGGCAAATGCTGGGATAGTCCGTTTGATAAATTGGCCATGACTGTAATCCTTTCTAATAACCTCTGCCATAACTACATGTTGGACTGCTTTTCTTATTTCAATTGGATATTAAATGATGAGAAATAACTTTTTATTCTTTATCACTTCCGTTTCTCGTTGTTAACCCTGACGAAAATTCTCTCATTTTGCAAAAAAAAAGGAAAGTCAGGGAAGTTGAAAATGAAATTTCTGGGGAACCCTGTATTCTAAAACTACTCCACCATTGCTTAACAAGTTACGCGATACTTAGAAACTTTCTAACATGTTTCATAAAGTAAATTAAAATTAAGGGAACCTAATTTAAATTTTATTATCAGAATTTAATCAAACGTAAACAAACATTCGCAATTATCAGTAGGATATTCTTATTTTTTTAGAAATTTAAAAATATCAGTTATGATACGTTAAAAATGTCCAATTCTGGCAAATTATTTACATTAACAGGGTTCCCCAGAAATTTTATTTTCAACTTCCCTGACTTTTCCAGGTTTTAAAAAAATTTTCCTTACCAATAACATTAACGTGAAAAATTTACATATATTTTCCAACATTGACACTGGAAAATATTTTTTAAATTTTCTAACGACAATTTTAAAAATTAACGTAGGCCTACATTTTTTAAAAAAATTAAAAAACAATTGTGTGAACATGAATTTTTTAAGAAATGGGAAAATTTTGCATTCGGAAAATGTTTAACATTTTTACTCGGCAAAAGTTTAAAATTTCGCGATTTTGTACTCGGAAAATGTGGAAAATTTGTATATGGAAAACCTAGAGAATTTTAAAAAATGTGTACACTGAAAACGTGAAAAATTATGGAAATTTGTACTCGGAAAATGGGCCCTGAGCTAATCTCGTAGAACTATTAATTCTATGTGGTAAATTTTTCCAATTTGTACTCAGAAAGTGGAGACAATTTTTGCGAATTTCTATTCAAAAAATGGGCCATGAGCTAACCTCGTAGAAGTATTAATTTTGGAACGCCATGACTGCGTAGAATTTTCCAAATTTTTTCAAAATAAACCATTCTTTTCTGACTTTTCCAGGTCTGGGGGAACCCTGTACAAATAAACAATTAAAAAATGGTCGATGCGATTTTATCGTCCATATCGATTCTCATACAATTTTATAACAGACTTTGCTTTTTTTGCAACGAGAAACGGAAGTGATCAAGAATAAAAAGTTACTTTCCATTTACTGTCCAAGGAATTATACAAACTTTCACCTGCAAACTTTACACATAGTTAAGGCAGAGGTTGTTAGAAAGGATTACAGTCATGGCCGATTTTTTAAAGGAACTATCCCGGCATTCGCCTCAAGGTATTGTGGGAAACCATGAAAAACCACAATGGAGGATAGCCAACACGGGAATCGAACCCGGGTTTACCGAATGCGAGGCGAGAATGCTAGCCACTCAGCCACCTCGCTCGGTACCTCTTTACAATGTGGGTTCATATCTTAAATGCGTTAAATGAATACATATTAATATGTATTTTACAAGTTAATTTTGCATAATTTTTACATATTTGGCCAAATTTAAAACATTTTCTGAGTACAATTTTGCGAATGTTTTCACAAATTTTGTACAATTTTCAACAACTTTGCGAATATTTACAAAATTATTTAGAAGACAATTTTGCATAATTTTCAACAATTTTTTGCAATCTTAAACATATTGTGAAATTTTCAAACTTTTTTGAGGACAATTTTGCGCATGTTTTTACAAATATTCGTTAATCAATTTTTCAAAATTTTCCACATTTTCTGATAATAATTTTGCGAAGGTTTTCTCTAATATTTAGAAGACAACTTTGAACAATATTCAACATAGTTTGCCAAATTTTCAACATTTTCTGTGTACAATTTTGCGAATGTTTTAAGAAATTTTGTACAATTTTCAACAATTTTGCGAATGTTTACAAAATTATTTAGAAGAGAATGTTACTACTTTTAATATATTGTCAAATTTTCAAACTTTACTGAGGACAATTTATCGCATGTTTTCATAAATATTCGTAAAACAACTTTAACCAAATTTTCAACCATTTCCGAGGATAATTTTGCGAATGTTTTCTAAAATATTTAGAAGACAATTTTGCACAATATTTAACATATTTTGCCAAATTCTCTACATTTTCTCAATACAATTTTGTAAATATTTTCACAAATATTTAGAGTGACATTTTTAGGAATGTTATCAAAATAAATGAATAAAATCCATTAAAATTAAAATACAAATTGCAAGTTGTTTTTATTATGCTTTGCATTTCTATTTTCTTACATGACTACAACAAACTTTCATTCAATGTTATTTAAATTCTAGATGGAATTTTCTTCCTTTTTTCAATTACTAGCTGGAAAACCTGGCTTTGCCTGGAGAATCATAAATTGCAATAGAAAATGTGTACAAAATTATAAAAAGTAACCATAATTCGGAAAATTCATGGATGATGACTTAATTTTCAAAATCATCTAACAACAAATTGTCGTTTAAAATTTGTTTTAAAAATTTTATGGAAAATTTGCATAATTTTTATTTTTTTTTAATGTGACAATTTTGTATCCAGAAAATATTTAAAAATGTTGAAAATCTGTGCTCGTAAAATGTAGAAAATTTGCAAATTTGTCCTCGAAAAACGTGGACCCGTGTAGGTTTTGCAAAATCGTATATATAACATTAGCATATGTCAATTCTCTCGTTGTTCAGGGAAATCTGTTTGAAAACCTAGAAAAGTCATTAAAATTAAATATTAAAACGTGGAAAGTTTTTCAAATGTGTACTCGGAAAACGTGGAAAATTTTGCAAATTTGTACTCGGAAAACGTGAAAAATTTTGAAAATTTCTACTCGGAAAATGGACCCTGAGCTAACCATGTAGAAGTATTAATTTTGGATCGCCATGACTGCGTCGTATTTCCCTGGCTTTTTTAAAATAAACTATTCTTTCCTGACTTTTCCAGGTTTTTTAGGTCTGGGGGAGCCCTGTAAAAAATAAACAATTAAAGAATTATTGATGCGATTTTATCGTCCATATAGAATCTCCGAAAATTCCATAACAGGTTTCCCCTAGAAATTTCATTTGCATTTTCCCTGACTTTGCTTTTTTTTAATAGAATTTTCATCAGTAACAACAACGAGAAACGGAAGTGATCAAGAATAAAAAGTTATTTCCTAGCACGACAACACTAAACATAAGAAATTCCAACCCTACACGTTAGTTAAGGCAAAGGTTGTTAGAAAGGATTACAGTCATTGCCGATTTATTAAAGGAACTATCCCGGCATTCACCTCTAAGGATTGTGGGAAACCAGGAAAAACCACAGTCGAGGATAGCCGACACGGGATTCGTACCCGGGTCTATCGAATGCGAGCTAGCGCGAATGCTAACCACTCAGCCACCTCACTCGGTTCTAACTTACAACGTGGGTTCATATCTTAAATGCGTTTAATGAATAAAAATTAAGATAACGTGCGAATAGTTATAATTATGCTTTGCATTTCTATTATGTTAACCGATTGCCACAAACTTTATTTGAAATGTGATAACGAAATTCCTCTCTAATTATAATTCTAGAATTTTCTTATTTTTTAAATTATAGAACGAAACGAAATAAGAGTTATTATATCTTTAATTATGTTTTTTTTAAATTGTTAATCTCATCTTGAGTCAGGATCTTGGTTGTTTGTTTCAATATTTGTGAAATTTTCTCTGACAAATGAATTTTTTTAAAAGAAAAGAAAAAAAGTTTTATAATAAAATTAAAACCAAAATTAAAACTTCGAGGGAAAAAAAACTAATCCTTATGTTAAAAAGGCATAAAAAATCAACCTTCACAAATCAATATTTTCTTTTAGGAACCACCGATCCCATTATAATAG
The DNA here is from genome assembly GCA_034697705.1 of Ommatoiulus sabulosus. Taxonomy (NCBI): domain Eukaryota; kingdom Metazoa; phylum Arthropoda; class Diplopoda; order Julida; family Julidae; genus Ommatoiulus; species Ommatoiulus sabulosus. The sequence continues at coordinate 7,957 of JAQGAO010004573.1, forward strand.
GCCAATCTGTACATTATCAAATTTTATAACAGGATTCCCCCAGACATGGAAAACCTTGAAAAGTCAGGGAAGAATGGTTTATTTTGAAAAAGTCAGGGAGATGAAGGTCCGCTATTCACCCCCAGGTCATCCCAATCTTGGGGATCGGAATGTTGGGGATCGGAATGTTGGGGATCATTCACTTTGATACCCTGCTTCTCGGGAATATAAAAAGGGGACTGCTGCCTATGTTCCTTTACTCAACCTCTACTGCTTGGACTGGAAGGACGTGTTAGGAAGTTCGTCCCCAACACGTGGAAAAGAAGAAGTGTTTATTTTATGCCTTTGTGGCTTATGTTTAAATGTATCTTTTGATTAATCAGTTTGTTTTGTTAAACGGAAACACTAAAGGCTACCGCGTATTAAATCCCAAAACCGGAAAGATACGACTGAGTGGCAGTGTTGGGATCGCCGAAGATAACTGCCGCGATAGAAGCGAGTACTGGAAACGGAGTCCACAGCCAGAAGAAGAAAATAGCTGGGACCCATACCCGGAGACAAGCGGCAGAAGCACAGAAGTCACCCCGACCGAGGTGAGGGAACCGCAGGCCAAGGGAACAGCTGAGGAAACAGAACACCCAGCCGATGAAGAAGCACCCGACGGCAGCACGGAGGCAACCAAGGCAATGGAGTGCCCGGGAGACGAAACAGCACAAAACGACGGCCCTGCAGTGAGACGGTCGGAGCGCCAGAACCGGGACGTCCCGCCATTACGATTGGGCTACAAAACGGAGACCGCAGCAGTAATGAAACCGGAGAGCTGGGCAGAAGTCTTGAACATGCCCAAGCCACTACGCAAACCCTGGGTCAGAGCGGCGAAAGAGGAAATGAGCTCCTTACACAAAAATCAAGTCTGGAGGATCACTGAGCTGCTAAAGGGGAAGTCAGTCGTGTCTTGTAAGTGGGTTTTCAAGGCAAAGAAAGACTGTGATGGAAACGTCCACACCTACAATGCAAGACTAGTAGCCAGGGGATTCACACAAAAGTATGGTCGCGACTACGACGGGACATTCGCGCCCGTAGTCAAGCACGAGACCATCCGAACGCTGCTGGCAGTCGCAGCGGCAAAGGGACTGCACATCAGGCAGCTCGACGTAAAGAGTGTCTATCTGAATGGCATCATCGAAGAGGAGCTCTACATGGAGCAACCCCTGGGGTTTAAAGAACCAGACAAAGAGACACAGGTGTGCCCTATACTAAGGAGCATCTATGGGCTAGAGCAATCCGCAAGGGCCTGGAACAAAAAGGCCATGGAAGTTTTCCTCCGGGAGGGTTTCGAGCAGAGCCCTGCAGATCAGTGTTTGTTCTCCAGGAAGGAGTTGAACGGAAGCATGACGTACACGCTGCTATACCTGGACGATCTACTAATAATTAGAGAAAACGTAAGCATGACAAAGCGAGTTGGCGAGCAGCTTAATCGACACTTCTAGGTGAAAGACCTATAAGATGTGGCATATTACCTCGGCGTCAAAGTGGAGAGGACGGCGGAAGGATCGCTGCTGCTCAGCCAGAGAGCAAAAATTATCCAATTACACGAGGAGCACAGACTCGCAGATGCGAAAGCAAAGGTCACACCGATGGAGACGGGATTCTTGTCAGCCGACATCAGCGATAGCCCAAAGTTACCGGACAAATATCAATACAGACAAGCGATTGGGTCGCTCCTGTATTTAGCTACGGTGTCAGGGCCAGACATCTCAGCGGCAGTTGGGTTCCTCGCAAGGCGAGTGGAACAACCAACCGAAGCCAACTGGAAGACAGTCAAGCGAGTGTAGCGTTTCCTATGGCAACAAGGGAAAAGAAGCTGAGGATGTCCGCCACTAGCGATGGGATCCTTAGATGCTACGTCGACGCTGACTGGGCGGAAGACTCCAAAGGCCGGAAATCCACCAGTGGGTACGCGCTGCAACTGGGCGAGAGTACAGTACAAAAGTGCGCAGTGGCGCAATTGTCGACAGAAGCCGAATATGTATGAGCGGCGCACGCAACCAAGGAATTGTTATGGATGCATCAGCTTCTCTAGGATATGGTGCTCCAGATGAGAGACGCAACCCAGGTTTATGAAGACAACCAGGGACGCATCAAGCTCATTGAGTCAGACCGCTGCGGAGCCAGGACGAAACACATTGATGTATGTCATCACCACATCAGGGATCTCCGGGAGAAGATCATCGATGTGGTTTACTGCCCGAGCGAAGAGATGACCGCAGACATGACGAAGCCGCTACCGCGAGACGCCTTCCGGAAATGTTCCAACAGACTGGGCCTAGTGGAGTGAAGGACTGCGGATCCAGAAGGGGGCAAGATGTGTTTCGAGAAGGTTTCAACATCACCTGAGATTGAAGAGCGAGAAGTGGCATTGAAGGTGCTCTATTCATCACAGGCTTGTGGAATCTTGGGGATCGAAGGAGGAGATCGTTTTGCCTCTTTCACTTTGATACCCTGCTCCTTGGGGATCGAAAGAAGGTACTGGTTTACCTTTGTTCACCTTCTCTATGTCCTGTTTCTTGGGGATATAAAAAGGGGACAGCTGCCTATGTTCCTCTATTCGACCTCTACTACTTGGACTGGAAGGACGTATTAGGAAGTTCGCCCCCAACTTGTGGAAAAGATGAAGTGTTAATTTCATGCCTTTGTGGCTTATGTTTAAGTTTATCTTTTGATTGATCAGTTTGTTTTGTTAAACGGTAATTAAAGATAGTAACAAGTAATTCCACGCTTCTATCTGAATGTGCGGGAATGTCAGAAACAGAAAGGGGCGATTCAAAAAGGACGTCCTTATGTAGGGGGGTCCAAATTTAGGCAAATTTTGCAGACGTCCTTTTTTACATGGCCCCAAAACTTTCATTGAGGAAAAATGTGCAGCAGACGACAAAAAGTAGGCAGCGTCTGCTTTATCAAGATGCATTTATCGATATCACTCCTTTTAAACGGATTGCAATATATACTTAGCAAATGGGCAGTATTGTGCAACCCTGCGGGTATCTGTTATCATGTCAAGCGAGTGACACGTCGCTTACGATACGATCATATCGCGTCGTATCGTTGGGCGTTATTATATCTTGCTGACGCCATATCAAGTTAGGTGCTGCAGTCTTGTTTTTTTTACAACATGGGAACATCAAAGGTGACGACACGGAGTGACTATACTGATATAACGTACATATGAGCTTATATACTACAGTATGACTGAACCTTTTTGTGCAACATGTTTGCCCAAAAATAAATCATCTACACTTGAATCCCGTTAAGAGGAATTCCAAGTCAAATTGTACCTTTTTTCATATTGTCTAAACTTTCTTTAAACGGAACATATGCAGTCAGAGTGTCAATTTTATAATCTGCTAGGCAACAAGATGAGGTGTCATTTTGCAAAGTTTTTGGCATTGAATAAACATTCGTGGTCAAACCATACATGTATTTTTACATTGCTTTTGCTAAAGCTTACCATATAGTTTGTTACCTAACCACTAACGTTAGGAAATGTTCCTTCTTTGTATTCTTGTTAAAGAAAATGCAAATAAAAACATTTACTAAAAATAAAAACAATTACTTTAGCGAGGCTAGACCCTCGATGCTGTTTCTGTTCTCTCATACATTAATTTTCGACGAGAAATTAGACTTTTTCGGAGATTTAGTAATGTTTTGTAATCTAATTAAACGTCAAATTTGTCATTTTCAGTGCAACCTTTTTTGCACACGTGACTGAATTCATGGACTAGTATTTTGTCAAAGTATAATTTTCCAAGATTCTGTATTATCATATACGTTGCTCATACAAAGTTCATATCAAAAAGTTTTTCGTTTGTTACATTGTGTATTATATATAAACGTAGGCCTAATTAACGTATGATATGTACATGTATAAACAGTATTTATTAAATAACTTTAGAGCAAGACATGATTAGTACGCATGCGCCACCAAATGGAACTTTATCTACATTTACGTTTTCCATGTACGTCAAAGCAAAGGCATTTCCCTTATGATTATGAGTAAATTTTAATAGCACCCTTCGTTGATTTGTAAAAAAAACTGAAGTAATCGTAACTGTTGAATGTAATTTTGAGAGGAGGAACCGAAATAAGCAGAATTAATTAAGTAAAATTTGAACTACCGAACTGAACCGTTTTGGGGCCATCCAGAAATTATGTCACGCAATTTATTAAGTTTTTCAGACCCCCACCCTCCATGTCACAATTTGTCACAAATTTCCAGTACTCCCCCCCTCTATCTCAAGGGAGGGGGGGGGGAGCGGCTTCTCTTGTCAGGTGCGAGTGACCACAAGCAACCGGTCTTGTTTTAAACCAAGTAGGGGTGGTCGAGGAATATTCCCCTAATGCGAGATCACGTGCTGGGAGACACCCTGTACGGAGTCTGTGGCACGTGGGTAACGTTCCGGGCCAGGCTGAGTCCGAGTTTCGAAAACGCCCGAGATGGTGTTTTCGACCGCGCGCTTAAAACGAACGCGCACGCGTAACTGGGATATTTCAACGCGGGATTGACGAACCGAGTGCAGAGAATAACTTGGCTTAAATTCAAATTTATTCAACAATTCAAACTCGTAAAAATTACAGTTGAAATCGCGACTATGAGAAAATACGAAACGCGGAGAAATTACAATTTCAGAATTGGTAAAAATGCAAATACAATTAAGGCGAACTGAGAGGATCCTTCTCAAGTTCGCACGTTTCGGACAGTGTGTCGGGCATCCAAAAGAGTGTAGTTTTTATACTCGGATTTTGGATACCGGGTATACGACTTTCAGGGGGGTCCAATAGAAAACGTTTTTCATTTGGATGTTAGGGAACAACTTTTTGGCCCAATGATAAGTTTAGAAAAGCAGTTGGATATTCCGAACTGAGGTTGCTCCAATGAGCGCATTTGGTTGTTTTTTGGTTTCTTTCCTTGCAGGTAATTAATTTGAATTTTATTTTTCTCTCTTTCCAGGTAAGTTCGAGTTTAGATAAAAAGGGTTTAAAACGAAGGGAGATTATGGCAGCCCTAGGGACCGCCGTCTTCCGGGTCATGGAGGTAAGTTGGCTACCTTGAAATGGATCACTGCTTGAATATGGTAATTTTGAGAAAGGGTGACCCGGACATGAAGTTTAAGCCGTTAATTATCAGACTTTTGTCTGCGCCTCTTGGCTGAATTTGGGGACAAAGAGGAGGTAGGCCTCTCACTAATACCATTTTGACAAAAAAGTAAGGTACTTCCGTGAATTCCTCGAAAAAATTTTCACTACAGAATCTGTACTTTTTATCCACCTTGTTGGGAAATTTTAATCTAATATCCTATTATTTTATGGGGGGGGGGTGAGGGCGAGGGGATGGGAGGCGGATTTGGTATGTTTTTTTGTAGTAATTTATAAAAAAATGTAATGATTCAATTCAATTGAAACAATTATTTTTTCTTTTTTTATATTCATTTTCAAAACGTATCCGTATAGGCCTATAAGACAAATTTGCAAAATGTTCGTCTGTTTTTTCCATACAGATTTCTAAAATTTTAAACGAGTACTAATTTCATGCGTCCATTTTCTAAATTTTCAAACAACAATTCCCAACATTTTCAAACATCAAATTTCAATATGTTCAACTTTACACATCAACTTTCATCATTTTCAAAAGTTTCGCACATCAATTGTTCATAAATAAATATTCAATATTGTTATATGTCAATTTTTAAAATTGTCATACATCTAAATGTTTATACATAAATTTCCAACATTTCCAAATTATTAATTTCCAACATTTTCATACATCAATTGGGAAATTTTTCCAAATTGAGAGAGGGAAGGAGGGGTCCATTACTATAATTTAAATCTCAAGCTGCTCCTGACCCACAAAATGACTAGACAATATACGTTTGAACTTGAATTTGCTCCGTCAAAGGTCAACTAACTTATACCCCATTTTTTCTGAAAAATAATCAATGGATTTAGACAATGCTAAGTCCAAGGGTGCTTCCACAGTTTTTTGTTGTCTTATTTTGCCAAATTTCAACGAGATACAGAGTTCATACAAAGTGTTTTTCGTTTGTTACATTAACGTATGATACGTATACACAGTATTTATTAAATAACTTTAGAGCAAGACATACTTAGTACGCATGCGCCACCAAATGGAACTTTATCCACATTTACGTTTTCCATCGACGCGACGTCAAGCTACCTCTATATAGCATTTCCTGAGTATACGCATTATGATTATGAGTAAATTTTAGTTTAAGATGCACCCTTCGTTGATTTCTAGGAAAATACGAAGTAATCGTAACTGTTTAATTTAATTTTGAGAGGAGGAGCCCAAATAAGCTGAATTAAGTAAAATTTGAACTACCGAACTGAAACATTTTCGTATAGAAACGTACAAATAAGGTTTTATTTTAATAAATTTACGAGCGCCATTTTGAAATGCAAGGAAAAGGTGAATTCGCGCCGTATCGAAACTAACAATTTGGTCGCGATGGGCAATTTCCAGTTTATTTTTTCCCTCGATAAGTTCCTAGCGCTTTATTAAAGAAAAATTTAAAAACCATAAGTTTGAAACTATACGCGTAGAACGCTATATTTTACCACGTTGTTTCTTTCTCTCTCCTTTCCCCCCCACCATATTTGTCACGTGTATAAACTTATTAGACTAGATGCAGAAATTGCGGTAATTTGATATTGGCTTTACCTGTTTTGGTGAGATGACGATCGAAATTGATGATGATGATGAGTCAAATTATCCAGAAATCACGCTTAAACTAGTTTGACAAACCAACTAAACTCAGTGTAGCTCGACCAGTTCAGTCAAGATATGCGTCGCTGTGCCAGCGTTGGTCATGCACCTGACATCTCCTATAGCTCCTACTATAGTTGGTCAGCTTATACGACTAACCCCATTTCATCCACCAATTTTCAAATATAGCTCAGCAACCACAAGCTTTTACCCTATT
>JAQGAO010004574.1:0-14932 GCA_034697705.1 Ommatoiulus sabulosus
TTTTTTGCTTTTTTTAAAAAAGGAAGCTATTTAACTTTAATTTTAGTCAGGCAAAGTCAGGCAAAATTGTATGAAAACTCAGGCAAAGTCAGGCAAAAATGAGAATAAAATAGACAAAAGTCAAGCGAAGTCAGGCAAGTCGATTTTTCAAATGTGGTGGCAACCCTGAAGGTGGCTGAGTAGTCATCATTCATGCATTGGGTAGACCCAGGTTCAGTGCCTGGCTCAGCTAACATCATTGTGGTTTTTTGTGGTTTCTTACAATCCCCAGGCAAATGCTGGATAATTTCCTATATTAAACGAACTTTATTCTTAAAATACAAACTATTTATTTTTCCAGAATTCAATTCGTCACAACCTATCCTTGAATCGATACTTTGTTAAAGTACCACGTTCTCAGGAGGAGCCAGGCAAAGGCTCTTTTTGGCGAATCGACCCACCATCTGAAGCTAAACTTGTCGAGCAAGCTTTCCGAAGGCGGCGGCAGCGAGGAGTTCCATGTTTTCGAGCACCATTCGGAGGATTGTCTTCAAGGTTTGATTTCAGATGAACTTTATCGTCAGTGCTAGCAGATCTTTCACACGAGGCATTTAATCTTTGGCTTTACTTCTAGGTCGGCACCTGCATCTCCAAGTCACATGGGTCTCAGCGGCCTCGTCACTCCTGATAGCCTGTCCAGGGAAGGAAGTCCTGTTCTGGAGATTATACCAGAATTGAGTGTTGATTCACCTGTGCCCTCATCTCATCTACCTAACGCGCATCATCCTCATTCATCTCACGACTATAAAAACAATGTTTCAGCGCCTGGATCTCCAGCAGGTAATAAAGTAATCTCAATATTAAATTTTGTATCGATCTAAAAATCTCAGTGCCAGTTATATCAAAAATGACCCATGACTTTATATCTTTTCTTTTTCTGTTCTTCCATTTATATTTTTTTGCCATTGTTAAATTTGGGAGCCAATCTAACTCTTACCCATATTGACGATGTGGCTATTGAATATGCATTTGTTATTTTGAGATTGCAAAAGATTTAACACGAGATAACAATAATGGTAAGTTAAATGGCTCGAAGACATTCTTTGAGGATTGCAATATCTGTAATTTAGTTGGGCATTTACTTAAGAACCTTAGCTTATCTTGATATTTTGTTTATTTTGTTATATTTTTACTTATTCCAATTTAGCTACCATGTAGCAGCAATTAATTCATTTAAAAAAAAAAAATTTCCGTTTCTTTATGTGGAAATAAAAATAATCCAAAATAAGTTTTAATTCATGTAATGAAAGACGCACTGCAATGCCTTCTATACTAGACCGAATAGAAGTTCAATTTAGGAAGCTACCAAGAGAATGTGTACATTTGAGGTTTAAGATTGCTTCACAGTTGTTTATTGTGAGATATTTATGGATAACAAAAAAACCTACCATTAAAGCAACAACTCCTCAACCAGTACAATTTCTTACGGTAATTTTTGTTAATTTGAATAGTAATTAGGGTTGTTGAGTGTTAGAAAAATTAAAATTCTTAGCTAAATATAATGTCAAATCTCAAGACAACCCTATTTTTTCTTTTTCCTAAGGCTGCGTTCCTAGTACAAGCCTGGTCACGGTGGTTGTTAGCAGTTCCCAGGCATACCCGACAACATTTACATCGGCAAAACCTAAAATCATGATGGCTTCTCAAGCTGTTCCTCTCTCTGTAGTCACAAATGGCACAAAACACGACTCATCTAAATGGGATGGTCAGCAGCGACTATTCTTGATATCATTTTCAATGTCTCCTGAATTATTTCCACACACATATTTATTTCTGTGTCATTGTTTCAGACAAAATGCTATCCGTTAACGTATCATTAGACCATCATTCTCCATCCCCCATGCACTCCCATCAGCCAGTCATCGTTCAAGCACCGCCTGCAGGTTATTACAATCCCAGCACATACGAACAGTCACAAACGACGTGAGTATACATGTTGTCCTTTTTTTCCATATGAATCTCAGACTCTGCAGTTGTTTAGTGGAGCATACAATGTTGAGGGATTTCAAAAATAAAAATTCCAACTTGCCGGTGCACTTATGTTTTTGAATACAGTCAGCAGTAGTACTGTGTGTAAGTCGATGTCCAAATTTCAGTATACATTTCATGTGTAGCCCCTATTTTTTTTATCTTGTGTATACTTCTAAACCGACCCCGGATTTCAAGGTACTTTTTGTTGTTGAAAGGCCCACTCATATGCTGTATTTATTGTATTAGTGCGATATTTTAGGTGGTAAAATTTGTTTTGTAAACAAAAACTAAGCCTGAACAGATGCTGTTTATTTTAATTTGAATATGTTTTATGCAAATCTTTCAAATTTGGACTTACTTTCATGCCATATTTTGCCGGGAAAGGTTTTTTTTTTAATATGACAGATTATATTAGATTTAGAGAAAACTTAATTTTTCTGAGATGTTTTTACATTTTTCTCATTACATCTTATACAAAAACTCGTGTTAGGCTATTTAAAATATAACCATAAAATGGGCAAATGTTACTGGTCAAAGTGTTTCGTAAACGTAAAAGACGCACTGTAGTTTAAAATGTATAAAAGATGAACCAGTGAAGTAAGGGAGACATTTCTTATTATGCCTTATCTAATGGGAAAATTTGTAAGTATCCAAACGTTTAGAGTTTAGTATTTCCGAAACTTAATCATGAGAAAGTAAAAATGTAAAAAAATTTGCTCAATTTTTAATCTTTGTTTGAAAATTATCAGGTTTACAGTTTGTTTCATTTATCATGATCAGTCCAATATCTTTTTAAATAAACAGTAAATCGGAAAAGTTATCAGAAGACAAGATTAATATTATCAACTTGCCTTTCAAATTATGCAAGAATTAAGGGGCCCCTTTGAAATTTTAAATGGACCCCATTTTTTTGCAGATTGTGAATCTGTGCTTAAAACGCAATAAGTTTTGTCTAAAACATTTTTTTCGCATTATCTTAGATGTCGCTGTAATCGATGGAACTGATAAATGTTGAGAAAATTTGCATCATACGAATAAATGTTCTAAATAAAAGTGTATTTGAATTCGAAAGGGGTAACTTGCTCTGAACATCGTAATACATGTACTTTGAATTTTTGAATTTTAAGTATTTTGACAATGAGTAAACTTTGATATTGCACTGCGACACCATCATAATGTTCAGACTGGAAATTGTTTTTTAGAGAGAATTTTAACTTTTTAAGAATTGAGTTTTTTTTATAATCTTAAACTTGCTCTGCCCTCCTCAATAAGGGGCAATGTTCAAACTATGTTTTGCATAATTATTGCCCTTTTTTATTGCCGCAACATTTGTAGTTTCATCAATTACAGCTACATCTAAGATGATGCGAAAAAAAAGGTTTTAAACAAAACTTATTGTGTTTTAAGCGCAGATTCATAATCTGCAATTGGGGTCCCCATTTAAAATTTCAGAGAGGCCCCCTGGCCGGGGGACCCCTTAATTCTAGAATAAATTGAAAGGCAAGTTAATAATATTAATCTTGTATTCTGATAACTTTTCCGATTTACTGTTTATATTAAAAGATATTGGACAGATCATGATAAATGAAACACCCGGTATGCTACCAACTAAAATAGCAAAAGTTTAGGCAAATAATTGGATAAACTAAAAACGATGGATTTGGCCTCGACAAGCCTGTTTATGCACTTTATGAAAAGTGTTATCTTAAAATGATTAAGAGTATCAATGACTGAGAGTATGTTGACCTCCTAAAAGAATATTTGATATTCATAAAAGTTTTATGAAAGTCATGGCCCTATATAAATAAAAGTTTTTTGACCTCTGCATCCCATTATGTTAATATTTTTACGGAATTTTTCTTTATGTCAATTAATTTGCCTAAAACCGTTTTGTAACTATTTGCAGGAGTATGTTCGTCATGCCTGCTCCACGAAGCGAACAGCATTCACCAGCAACGTCCAATGCAGTATCAGCGTTGAACATGCTGGCAAGCTCAGCAGCAATGTCCTGTAAACGGTCATTAAATGAATCGATGGATGAAGATAATCCTAGTGAGAAGGCGTCAAACGGTGGCCCTATCAATAACAGTAGCACTAACAATGGCAGCAACAGTTACGGCAAGAGGGAGGATAACACAGGGCCTGATCAAGGTTGCAAGCGAGTAAAAGTAAGCGACTATTCTGTCGAAGCCAGCTATGAGTCTGAAAAGTGAGCCAAATTATAAAAGTTTAAAGAAAAAAAGACAAAAAAGATATAATATTATACACACAAATCTATGATAGAAGTGTATAAAGTTTAATAACCACTTCTTCGATAGATAAACTGATAAAAATGTGACTACCGTAACCAGGTAGCTATAACGGCTCCTGCGTTAAAACGACCCATTAGCGAATATATTAGTACAACAGAAGACTGGCCAAAATTTTACTGAAACCTCTCCCTTCGCCTGCCATATGAATTTTTAATCTTTTCTTTTTGTTTTTTTAGATTATCTCGCACTACCATTTGCCTCTATAATATTTGCACGTCTTATTCTTTTGGTTGTGTAATGTGGAATACGCTAGCTCTCCAGTCTGCCAGCAGAGACACAGCCCTATAGTCTGCCCCACCACTACTCATTCTATAATAATCGTAGACAATTACAAAATTTACCTTTCGGGAATGCATTTCTTGAAAATTATCAAATTCTCGCTGGTGTCCGATTCTCAAAAGGCTTTGCTATACCTAGCAAATCTCCCAAATTGTTGGTGCTTAATAGAGACGGTTTCTTTAAGAGTACTGGGCTTTCGATAGAGCTAAAATTGGTTAATGTATTGTGAGGCGAGTGTTCAGTTATGTGTTTTTACGTTTTGGGGTGTGTTAATAACTGAGCTTTAATTTGTCCTTGGATGTAATATTATGAGGGTTTTAAAATGCAGACTCTTCACTGCATGTGCTGGCACTGATTGTTGAGTGATTAATGCAGTTGCCTGTCATCGGTATGTTGTTGAGTATGCTCTCTAGTTGAGGTCAGTGGGGATTTTGTGGGTGTGCAAACTTCTCTAAGTGGCTGCTCTTCCAGATGAGATGGATTTCTCTTAGAAGTATCACCCAGCTTGTAGGCAAAATTCCCAAATAGGTGAAGCCAGAACATCCTCAGGCGTTGTATTTTAGCTCTCGAGTTCAGAAATAGATCATCTGAATTTTCACTGATTTACCCAAATTGTAGGGATATGTCACAGCCTATTCTTAGTGCAACATGAAGATTGCAATAAAATTTCCGTAGGATCGCGGCGGATGAACAACCAACGTAGCACCTCCTTGCGGAGGCACCCGATTCAAAGGGCATGCTACTATTCAGATTCAGATTCAGATGAACAATGGTTTAAAAAAAATTGCCGTATTCCACCAACAACCATATCCATTTGAGTAACCCGGATTGGATTACCTTAGTGATATTCGACTAATTTTTTCACGCAAATTCCCAGATATTTTCTCTGAACCTCAGCATGAGCCTACACTCTCTTTATCTTGCTATACCCCGGATCCTGTTCCTTGGCGTCCAAGCATCCTTAGTTGTTTCTAGTTTAATTAAATATTCTATACTTACAACCTACTCGATCATATCGATATCAGTTTTTAGACTGCGTTGCCCCTATGGTATAGCGTTATGTAAATTAGTTAGAACCATTATCTTGATAAGGTGTAAATTGGGTTAGCAGCCCTCTTCTTTCTTTCTCCTCCCATCGTGAATTCAGTCGTATTCGTGCCAGTCTTCTGAGTATTATTGCCATATTTTTATCTGCCAATTTTTTTCTCAGGCAGTGGTTTCACAGGTGACTTCCAAGAAGTTGCTACCACACATAATGTACATTATACAGTAGATTCCCCACCTTTTCTCCATCATCACAGTTACTATAGTATATCTCTGTCATTGACTGGCTGATTAGAAGCATGCCACTAAACACCATTTTATTTTTATTGAGCTAGTTCTGCCGCCGTGTAACAACAGCCACGTCTGCTGCTCATTCTGATTGCAGTCGCGAGATTGCAAACTCATGACACCCCTAAACTCGTCCGAAAACTCGATTGCCGCTTATTCATCCTAGAAATTTCCACAAACCAGTTGCACGGGTTTTTATCACCGCGATTTTGAGGTTAAAACAGGCGAATGACCAAATTGCTCATTACATCGTGTTTTAATCTTGTTAAAGTTAACGCTGTAATCAATGGAATGAGTTAATCGAGGTATGATGTGTTGTTTAAGTGCAACCTATATGTATCCACCTTAATGATGGAGCCAATTGTAAGGAAGTTGACTAATTGAAATGAACTTGAGTGATGTTATGTATCAAAAAGGTATAAATCTGGACGGGAATTTGACTGAATGTGCAAAACGGACGGTATGAAAACATAAATGTATGGTATCCATCTAAGTCAGACTTCGATAGTGAAGTCTCTCTTCACTTATGGAAACATGTCAAAGTGTGGGTTTTACAAGCTTGTGGAGTGTGACAGACGGCTTCTGTGAGGCATTGATTTGAACTGAGTAAGATTCGTTCGCATCTACTCATTGTCTTTTCTCGAATTTTAAAATTGTGATAAGTAGAGAAAATGAAATTTGTAGTTGACAAATGTAGGATAATGAAAATCATTTCTAACATCTAGTCTGACATCAGCTAGCCTCAATTATACTACATCATGAAAATCCATTTTAATTCTTATGACGCTCGTTCATGATCTGCACACGTTTCCAAATCACTGCCAAAAATTTTCTCTAAATTGTTTGTCATCAACAAACGTTTAATGAGGCTGTTGATCAGAAAATTGCGATTCAGTGTGCATTTGCTATTGCCCTTTTAATGAGATGCAAAACATTAAATTTACCTTATGTTACTACGAATATTTCTTTGACATTTGCTATTGTCAAGTGATGACTTCACCATGACAACATTTAACTAAGTTCTTTTATATTCTCTGTTTGAAACGGATTCCAAAAATGTAACGTTGGGAAATTGTGGTGTTGCGCATATCGTCATTGTCTGTTTAGTTTGATTGTTGACTTATTTTATTTTGAATGATGAAGGCTTGATTCTTGTTGGTACAATCCCATTTTGTTGACAGATTTTTACTTTTTCACACATTTATTGAAAGTTGGATAACGACTCTACTCATCAAAAATGCCAAGTTATACTTTAAAAGATGTTATTATAATATATTTGTTGACCTATAAATTTACCCGATGAATTTATTATAGTATGCTTTTCCAACAAATTTTCCACAAAAAAATTCCAATAATTTGCACACAAAAAATCTAGGCGTATTTATTGAATTTATGGTCCTTTTTTGGTATATACTGTGTATTGCATGCAGTAAGTTATGCTGTAAATAGCACAATTATGCAGAGATTTTTTCCCAATATATAACTATATTATAATTTAGCATTTAAATTGTTCAATTAATTCGGCGTTTAAACTTTTTTTCAATGGGATACAATGAATTGGCATTTTAGATGAAATGGGCGAGACATAATGGTCTTGGTCATATTTTTAAACATTTTTAATTGACGTTGATCTACAGTCAATTGTGGAATACAGGGGAAAGGCCAATAACGAAATGCTGTTTTAAGTCAGATGTCCGAAATCGTTCGTTTTTAAAAGTTGAACTGGCATGAGGGGCATGATACAAGACTAATTCTAGTCTTGTCCTTAGCTTAACAAAGTTGAAATATCCATTCTGATTATTGTAAGAGACGCGACTCACGCTAGTATTGTAATCCAAAAATATACCAACTGTTCTAACTGCATTTCTGTCTGATTTTTCACTCCATTGCCTTATTGTATTACCATCGTTTACTTCAATTGAAATGCTTCATCAGGAATTTTCATTTTAAGGAACAATTTGCTTTGTTTTTTTTTTAGAATAAATTACAATTTAAGTTGCCATCCCAACACTTGCGCTATAGACAAACGCTTTGCCTGAAATCCTGTTCAGAAACACTGATATATCTAAACTTTTATTGATCATGAGGGTAAAGCATTATTACCTAATGTGAACTGTTGGACGTGAATGGTACATGTGCAGTCAGCTTCTTGTTTTGTCACGCGTGTTAAACTAAGCGCCAATTAAATATTGAGAATAACATGCCATGTCGACATCTGCCAGTCTGACTTTTGTTATTTACGAAAAATTAGATAAATTAGTTTTAAGCTTGTGACTATAAAACGAAACGGAATAATTTGATGAAAATAGGTTTCTGTGAATTTTGTTTTGCATTGTAAAGTCGATAATTAATCTTGCTTAAAATGATCAAAGGTAGTACAAATGCAAAAACCACACAAAAATGTCAGCATTTTGAACTCATTAAAAACTAACGAAGAAGTTTAACCCTGTCTTTATTCCTGTGGATTTCTATTGTTAAGCTTAACAGAAGATTGTTTTTAAAAAAAATTATGTACATGTACAGTAGATGCGAACAATTCACTTCTAAAAAATTCAAAGTTCACAATAGCATTTTCTAAATCTTGAAGGATGGGGTGGTGCAGTAATAATATGAATTTGCAGAACCACATTGCGTTGTGCATACTGAGTAAGGCCATTGTTTTGCGATGTATCCGAATTGTTGATTTGTTTTCTTGTGTACATTGTGTTGTGTAACGTGCATTTTGTTAATTGTGTACTTTTGGAAATTCTGTAAAGAATCGCGAGTGTACAGCTAACGTTAGTTTCGTGGGCGTGTTTGTGTGCGTGTCTCAACTGCCGAACAAATGTGAAACATGGTGCGAATGAATGTCCAACACTGTTCTGGATTGATGGAATTAGTAATTGGTCGAACTGCTGATACATATTGCTGGCTGTTAAAGAAATTTTGCTTGTTAAGTTGCTCAAAGTATTTTAATGGCAAATAAGATTGCATTGTACCTGTGAAAAATAAAGACAGGTATCGTATCTATCTACTATACGCTAGATCCATGTCCATTCTGCCACATTTGAGTGATATTCGTCGGTACATTATATAAGCTCATTGAAAAAGTTATGGTGGCTAAATCAAGCGATTGTGCCATGTATATTGGCACTAGAATTTTGAAAAACGTAACCAGGGTCCACTTCATTGGAGAAAGTCGAAAAGCGTGAATCTTTCTGAAATATTTTGTGATTTGTATACGGGAAACTATAACAAAGAGATTGAACATTAATATTAAATTTTATTTCTTTTCATAATTTCTGAAGATTTCTTAACTTATTTACTTCTGTTGTAGTTTGAATATTTTATTTATAGCTTTTTGAGAAACGTGTTCAGAAAGATTCAAGCTGTTTTTATTGTTTTTTCTTGCTAAAGTAATTAATATCAAAGGCGGATATGCCTCAAATACCTTCATGGACCGTCTGAGAAGAAAAAAGTGACCTCTGCAATACATGTGAGATGGTGTTTGTATTTTAATTTTACCAACTATTTTTGTATTAGTTCAAAAAATTAGCGGCTATTCCAAAATAAAATTGAGAGATACTAAGTTTTTCTCAACTAAGGTGGGATGTCAACCATGCATGATTCCCATCAACTCACGTTTGTATAACAGTTATTGTTTGTACATAATATTGGAAAGAAAATGAATGTTGAATCGATATCAATAATTGTATCCTGTATGTGTCTACAAACTGGCCGGTCATTATTTGTTTTTTAACAAACTATAATTTTAAAATTACTGAACATATGTCAATTTCGTAAAGTATCCTGAAACAGGTCATTAAAGAAAACATTTTATGACCACAGAAATTTAACTTTGGATGACTATTTGGTCTATATTTTATGGCAATTTCACAACTATTTACTTTTTTAAATTACAATTTCGTTCAAACTTTTCATTTTGTTAAAACTTATTATCCAATCACAAAAAAGCAACGATCGACGCATAAAAAAATCTGACGTATAAAAATTGCTTCAACTATTATTTTTTGCAGTTGTGAGCTAGCGCCGCGTATGAAGCTGGGCAGGAAACAAAATAGCACGGAATTTGAAATTGTGGTTAGCTCGTTTTGATAACGATTTAAAAAATATTCTTTGATAAAACTTTAAAACTAATTCGTACATTTTTAAATATACATCGAAAAATTAACGTATATTTTAAAGTCTTGAAATGTTGGTATACAACTGGTTAACTGCAAACAAAGAAAAACAGATTTCTTGATAATTTAATCCTAATTACACAGAACATGTACAATTGTATAAAGTTGATATAAATTCAGTTCTTCGATACATTAACGGAACTCGTACAGAAGTTTTACGAATCGTACTTTTAAGTTACTGAAGGCATTCGTGAAGTCATGTGTGCAAAAATAATGGATTAAATAGCTTTAAAACAGCGAAAACATTGAGGAATAATTTAATCATGACAATTCTAATTATAACAGTTGTTATACCTATTAGCGTATTGGTTTTGAACGACTGCGAAAGTGCGTTTCCAGAAATTCCAGGGTGGCCACAAGTCAGGGAAAAAAATCGTGGTCAGGGAAGTCATGGAAATGTCAGGGAAATTTTCCCAAATAAAAGCAAAATGCTGTCCCTGCACTCAGTCTGCTAGCAGCTCCATCCCCAATCCTCTTCAGCTAGACTCTTAAAAAAATTAGTGTTTTGCCAAGCTTCTCATTGCAATTGTTATTTTATTCTTCATTATGACAAAAAAAAAATTGATATGCATTAACGAGTAAGTTTTGGTCAGGGAATTTTGGGGTTTAGTCCGGGAAAAGTCAGGCAAATTGAAAATGAAAATTTTGTTGCCACCCTGCCATTACATTACCTATTTCCACCCCCCATGGGAAATTATTAAATATGGCTAGGGAAGTTAGCAGGTTCCGTCACGATGTGTCACCCCTTCTTCCACTTCCGAAACTAAATTTGGTCAGAAATCTGCCAGATTTGCGTATGCCTCCTCCTCCCAGCTCCCCACTGTTCGCAATCCCCCCACCAGGAAAATCCTGGCCACTTAATACACCCCCCTCCTCATGCCGAGGGCTGGTGAATTGCTTTTAACCCTTTCTTTTCCGCCTTCGTTGAAATTCGGAACGCTCGTCGTCGCACCCCTGCGTTAGGCCTAATTAATCTTAGATGGCCTACGTTGGGGGGGGGGAGGAGGAGGTTAGGGAAGGCCCCCTCCAGGTACCACTCCATTAGCTTTTCGGTTAGCTATCAATTGAAACTTGTTGTTGGCTGCGAAGGTCGACGACCCGGCCATTCACCAGCCGTTCTGCGAGTGCCCCCGGGGGCATTGGAGGTTCCTCGCCAGGTAAACACCTCCACCCCGACGCTGGTTGGCTCCGAGGGGCACGGAAGGGGTGAGGGGCGGCTCGGGTCCCGGCTGCATGGGGAGACCCTGGGCCCAAAGGGGGGAAGGGGGACGCCCACGCGAACGGTCAATTGTTATTTGAAGAATTTTTGGACGAGGAATCGTATGGGGTATTTTGTCGATGACTGATCGTCGAATTTGGAGGAGTCTCCGTGGTGAGATTGGAAAGATTTCGAAATGGGAGATTGGGGGAAAAGAAGTGGGACTGTAGTTTAACGCGTGGATAAGGGGGTCAAATGTTACCAGTTTTTCAGAGGGGAGGTGGGATGGTTAAAGTTGAGGTGAAAGTAAATTTGGGAACGATATTTTGGTGACGTAAGAATATGGGGACAAAGTTAGAAGAGCATGGCGTTGGGACATTAATAGTGATGTTGGGGTCCGTCATGACCAGACTGCTTAGCCTGACTTAATTTGTATAATGATCCCCCCTGCCAAATGGTATACTATGTACTGACTGCAGGGTAAAGACTTGAATAGAATACATGTAGTGGGACGAATGAAAAGATTGGAAAATGTGGTATTGTTTAGTTGCGGGCCCTTTTTGCATTAAGTGCTTTTGTTTGTGCCTATACGAGTTAAGAAATGGGACATTTTTTTAGGGAAATCTATAATATTGAATATAATGTATGGATGAAGAGGGGATGTCATTTCAAGTAGATAAAACGAAAGTTTGAACTGATACAGAGGTAGTTTTAATTGTTTTTGGAGAAATTCATAATAAAGTGAGGGTGCATTTCTTGCGTTGAAGAACGGGAGACTGAATTAAATTAACAGGGGGCATTGGTCTTTCAAGGCTGCATGAAGCAAGTTTGAAATTGTGCTTGAAAATGAGACGTTATTTCGTACATGATTCCATACATGTGCGTCGATAACCAATTGGGCGGAATGGTGCATTCATTATCTGTTGTATTGTTTTTTCAGGGGCTTCCGCTCCACCTTCAGATCGATACCTACGAGGATGTGCGTGAACCGGGGCCGCCGGTGCACCGGGGTTATTGCCAAATTAAAGTATTCTGTGATAAGGTAAGAAACCACCTATATAAATATATATTCGACTCTGTTGACAGCTTTTTGGTAACTTTGGTGGAAAGGGTTGGGGCAGTTTGTCCTTTAATGACATCGGGTCATGCATATACGGTGGATTGCGATCCTGGAATATGGCTGGACTTGGGAATCTTGATGCGCTGATTGTTGTAGGGAATGACTTGCGACTTAGAAACTAACGGAAAAGTTTCCGGTCTGGTGAAAGGGTTAAAAATCGAAAGACAAGTTTTGTTTTTTTCTTTTCGAGGGCTTGCAATTTTTACAAGGTGGTTATACGTGTATGTTGTGACTCGCGCGTCGTTCGTCGCAGCGTATTTCGGGTCCGTTATGCTGCATTTAATGATGGAGCAGAAAATATAAATGACTCGTTTATCCTATTTTTCCGTTTATCTGAAGTGACAAAAAAACCCCACTAATTATTCTTCAAAAATGCGAAGGAGATATGTTTGTCTTCGATCTGACGATGCCAAATGTGTGAAGAAATGTCGAAAATCTAAATTTGGCATTCGTTTGCTCAAGGTGATGTTGCTTGTTAGCGCTGAAATTGGGAATTTGGGCAAAAAAAAAATGTCGATGCACCGTTTAATTGTTAATTGACCCTCCAAATTCTTGAGCGTCTGACCCCAGGGGTCGCTGCTGCTGCCCACTCGAGCCGGCACGCTACGTCGATTCGGGGTGAATTTTAAGCGAGGACTGTCTGGGATTTTAAGTTTAATTGAATTTTTGGGTCGCTTTCCATCTGACCCCCGAGGTCGGATGGCGGAGCCCTCCGGGGGACTTTTCTCCTTAGCTCCCCTCCCCCTCCCTTTAAAAAAAACCAGAAAGAAAGCGTGCTGGGACGTCGGTAGGGGGCCTTACTCCCTTTTTTCCCGCAAATTTCACAGTTTTGGCCATATATGGATGCATTTGTACAAGTGTACAAAAATAGCCTCGCATTTCGGAAGCATTCTTAATCTGCGAAATCGCAAATATCACGGTCGCCTCTGCTCAAAAGATCAGATAGAAAAAAATGAATGCAAAATTGAAATTGGCTTATATATATTCTTCTAAATTTATTCCGAAAATGTCGTTGAATATAGGGGATCCTTAATTCTCGAGCATCTTGATTTCGATCGTTCAATCTTCCAAGTTGTTCTTGGATTTATGAAAGTTTATATTTTTTATAGTTTTTACCAAATCGTCTTCAAGTTGGCTTTGAATCGTCGTCGAATCTTGCAGTTCGTGAAATCTTACGTAGTTTGAATCGTATAGTAAACTCCATTGACTAATTCCAAATATACCTTAAATCCTCAAAATCTCGTAGAATCTTTCAACATCATTGAATTCTATTGAACAAACTTTTTTTTTTTTACATAATTCTGAATCACATTAATGATTAGGCCTAAGTCTGTTTTAACATGAACTCCCCGTGGCGCACAATGTCTTTGGTAATCTTTCGTGACATTTCAGTTCCCTGACTCGCCCCATAATTGCGAGTCAAGATCTGACAAAATTCTGTGAAATCTAGACATTTTTGCATTTTTTATCTTCTCCACTTATGCATGGTCCAAAAATTGTCGGATTTTCAAAATTCCAAAGTGGCTGGCCGACAAGAGTTGCCGAAAATGCGTATATGTAGAATGCCTGACGAAATGTTTCGCCTATCAGACTCGTGAGTCGCTTCTGTCGTCGTGTTTTCGGTTATTTCTTCGGTCTTTTTATGGGCTATTTATATGACCGAAAACATATCCTGCGCGTTTTATTCGCCAAGGTTTTCCTGCAATTTCTGGGAACTCTGTACGCAAGATTTTACACTCGGTCAATTTAATGGTAATGCTCTCTCCGCAACGCGTGTCCCGCATATAGAAATTCGTTTAGGAGGAGAAGGAGGAAAAAAACGCTGTCATTTTAATGGTTTTTGCATTGAAATTTGTTAAAAATTCTCTGCCGTTTTTCTTTTAAAAAAAATATAAAAAAATGGCTTTCTGGCGAAACGGTGGGACGAGTGGTCAGGTAGGGTCAGTGGCAAGCGCCACGGGCCGTGTATTGACACTGCTTCTGCGTGTCGGAGATCCTAAAAAAAAAAAAAAATTGGGGGAAAAAATTGGGCGAACACGTGGCCGAAATGTCGCCGAGTTGCATTCGGCGTTGCCACTCGTTTTTTGGCAGGATTTTTTGCGACGCAAATTATAAAACCGCTTCATTAGCGAGAACAGGGCGTGACTGAAATTTCCTGAAAAGGTCAACGGAAGCACGTCGAGATTCTCTGTTGGGATTTCAGAAATTTCCTAGAATTTGTCCATAAGGGTCTCAGGTTTTTCATAACGCTTTGCCAGAATTCGCTGCACGAGTTGTCTGTTAAAATAGGATTTGAAATTACTTAAATCTGGTGAAGCATCCCAATTTTTCCAACATACTGTAGTTTTCCAATCCCCTTATAGATTTTTCCAAATTTTTCAAAATGTCTGAATATTGGGATTCCAAACGTTTTTCCATCCGATCCACACAGTAAAAAAAAATTCCGTAAAATCTACGGAAAAGTACTGGCAGCAGAGATAACGGCAACCGTTCCGTAAAA
>JAQGAO010004575.1:0-14932 GCA_034697705.1 Ommatoiulus sabulosus
AAGCGTTTATTTTTTAAACCTTCCCATGCCTTTTCATGTTTTGAATAAAATTTCTTTATTATTATTATTATTATTATATGTGTCTCTCTGCGCCTATCCTCTTCACGTGCATTGTGCGTGTGGAATTGCGCAAGATGCCCCGCATGTTTCGTTTACTAAATAAATCGCCAGGGGGAGGATCGATCTCCGATGGATACGGATACGCCTATGGCATATTTTGTACGGAGTTAATAAAATATACAGCACATGTTTTGTACGCCATGCCCAATTTTCAGTACGTTTTCCACAGTTCCAGTGAGCGAACGCCTGCCATCTAACGGAACAAAACAGAATCTAGGAAAATTGTGAAAATATAATTGGCGCTTTACACAATGGAGTCGATTCAGATTACGACCCGCAGTAATTGAATACCGCTGCCACGTGATCTGAAACCACAACGAAAACAATGGATTTGCAGTATCAATGCCAGATTAGCTCGCAGGGTTTTATGCAAAATCCTTTGTTTCAATTTTTCAGAACACTTCGACAAAACCTCGTCACTAACGGATATTACATTTTCGGCAATCTGCAGTGTAGATAATTGGGAAATAATGTGATTGCCCCTGGCGGCAGGCAGCACAGCATTACACCAAAGTTAGCAGTGATTGCCCAATTTAAGGGGTTGCCGAATGTTCTTCAAATTTTAGAACGTTTTATTTATGAAAATCTAGTCGATTTAGCGCTGTATGAGCTCTATCAAAGGCCCAAACATTGATTAGACACCATTGAGAACGAGTCAAACACCGATGCATTCGCTTTGGAATAGCCGGATGAATATGTTGCAGTCATCAAGCACCACTCACCACAGCTGGCTAGTTTTAGAGAACCAATGTCCTAGAATGTTTATTTTTCAACTTCTAGAACGTTTAGCTTATCAAAAATCTAGTCGATCCAGCGCTGGATCTCGATCTCGGACTCAATCATGGGTAGGGCGACCGTTGTGTCCCCTACCGGCAGGAAACGTAGCACGTCTCTAACGTTTGTAGTGATTGCCCGTTTTCAAGGGGAGCAGACAGTCTCAGAATGTAATTCAAATTTTAGAACGTTTTGTTTAAATCTTGTCGATAGAGCCGCTGAATGAGCTCAATCTCAATACCAAGCACTGATCTGGTTACAACTGAGAACAATACAAACTCCGATGCCAACTATTCCGAACTAGCACGAAGAACATATACTCCGGCTATCCGGCACCATCCATGAACACTGGCTAGTTACAAGGAAACAATGTTTAAGAATGGTTATTTTTCAAATTTTAGAACGTTCACTTATGAAAATCTAATCGATCCAGCGCTGGGGCTCGATCTCAGATTCAATCTGTGGGTGCAGCTGCCCTTGTGTCCCCTGACGGTAGTCAACGTAGCACGACTCTAAAGTTAGCAGTGATTGCCCGTTTTCAGGGAGTGCAGAATATTTCAGAATGTTCTAATTTTTGAACGTGTCTTTTATGAAAATCTGGCTAATTCAACGCTGTATAAGCTCGTTCTCAAGTGAAAGCGTGAATTTGGCCACTCTTTAGCACGATACAAACTCCGATGCCAACCGTTCCGACCTAGCGCGATGAAGATATTGCGGTCCACCGGCACCATCCATGGCCACTGGCTAGTTTCAGAGAAACCATATCTTGGAATGTTTCTTTTATGAAAATTAGTCGATTCAGCGCATGGAGCTTGAACTCAAGCTCAAGCATGCGTATGGCCGCCATTGAGTACGTGACAAAGATCGATGCCAGCCGTTCTGACCCGAGATGAAGCTGTTGCGGTCATCACCAAACAGAGTCTGACTACTGGCTAGAGGGCGCCGCCTGCCAGCTCCTAAAACGGTGGAAATGCAATTTCGCTTTTGTGTATTCGTTGTCGTGGACGGTAGTTGGAATGGGATGCAATAAAGCAGCAGGTTCGGCCATTACCCAGATATGCGCGCTGGAGTGGTCAGTTGAAAGAGTTTCTTAAACTAATGGCCAATGGTCAGTTTCCGCGCGCGCACAAATACCCATTCGTGCGAATTGGCTTATTTTTCTTGATCCCTCTCGCTGAAGCATTTTCCCAAATTGTCTTTTTGTTTCTCTCGTCCCATTTTATTGTCCTTTTTTTGGGAGGCGAAAATAAAGAGGCCGGGAAATTTGATGGGCCGAGTGGTCAAGGGGGTTGTTCCATCCGTACAACAAAGGACCGCCTCCCCCCTCGGTCAACACTTTTAATTAATTCCGATCAACAATACACGTTTTATGGCGCATTACACCGAGTAATGGAAAAGGAATGAAAGCGAGGCATGCCGGGAGAGGAATGTCATTGCTTCCCCGATGGCCATTCAAACTTGACCACTGCGAGATATTGAGCAGAGAGGGAGGGGGAGATGCGCGCCTGGCGCCACCCTCGATCTTGACCATCCCCCTTATTTCCCCGCACCTTTCGCGGAAATGCGCCAATATCGTCGAAATGACCGGTGGCCATCTTGCTTAGATGCGTTCGAGGGAATTACTGGATATTTTCGAATAACCCCAATGACTAAAACGGTCAAATGCAGACCTATGGTCAACGATTTAGACTGCGCATGCGCCGTTTAAATCGTAACACCACGATAAATTCTCTACTGCATGTATGAGAAGATGTGACGCTGCATGCGTCAGAAGCAACCCATCGCTGCACGCGTCAGAAAGAACCATTATTGCATGCGTCAGAACCAACCATTATTGCATGCGTCAGAACCAACTATTATTGCATGCATCAGAGGCAACCATAGCTGCATGCGTCAGAAGCAACCATCGCTGCATGCGTCAGTGTCAGAACCAACCATCGCTGCATGCGTCAGTGTCAGAACCAACCATCGCTGCATGCGTCAGTGTCAGAAGCAACCATCGCTGCATGCGTCAGTGTCAGAACCAACCATCGCTGCATTCGCCAGAAACAACCATCGCTGCATGCGTCAAAAAGTTTAGAAAACACTGTCAGAGACCAGTCAGAGTATCGAACAAGAAGACGCATGCGTCCTCTCAGGAATTGACAAAACTACGTTTTACCCTTTCGAAGGTCATCGTTACTCTCTTACGGAAATGACGGTATTAGTGCCAAGTGCTTTCATTAAGTCGTCCCTAAGCCGCCATTTTGGAGCCGACGGAATGGAACCAAAACGCCGCAGCGGCTAAACGATACAAATTCTCGCCGAAATGTGAACCATAATTTGCCATCCGAAATATCAATGTCATGCAGATAGCAGCCGCACACGTCATTGGCTTCCAAAGTTGTTTGCTGCAGCTTCTCTCGCGGAACAAACGTCCGTTAAGTAGGCAAAAAGCGCTTCGTAAAAGCAATTGAAAAATGGATCATAAAAGCTCAAATTAGGTTCTTCCAGATTTTTTTTTCTCGTATAGTTGAGTAGGATTTTATGCAGGTTTGGTCCGTTTCGTAGGCTCAAACATCAGGCGTTACACGAATACCAGCAGACGCCAACTAAAGACATGGAGGCATTAAGACATGGAAGACATTCCAAATTTAAAATGCCAAATTTTTTCAAAAACGATACCAGTTTTTTCCAAAAACAATGCCATGTTTCCAAAAAAAACGACGCCATGTTTCCAAAAAACGACGCCATTTCCTCCAAAGACGACGCTATTTTCTTCAAAGACGACGCCATTTTCTTCAAAGACGACGCCATTTCCTCCAAAGACGACACCATTTTTCAAAATACGACCCCATTTCCTCCAAAGACGAGGCCATTTCCTCCAAAGACGAGGCCATTTCCTCCAAAGACGATGCCATTTTCTCCAAAGACGACACCATTTTTCAAAAAAAAAAAACAGTTTCAAAAAATAACGGGTTTTTTTTAAAAACGACGCCAGTATTTTTAAAATACGACGCAGTCTTCAAGAAAACTATGCCAATTTTCGAGAAAACTATGTCCATTTTCAAGAAAACTACAGTATGTCCATTTTCAAGAAAACTATGCCAATTTCCAAGAAAACGATGCCATTTTCTCAAAAACGACACCATTAATCCAAATTCGATATTATTTTTTCCAAAAAACGACGCCATTATTCCAAATTCGATATCATTTTTTCCAAAAAACGACGCCATTATTCCAAATTCGATATCATTTTTCCAAAAATGCAAAACCATTCCAAACATTCACAACTTATTTTTCAAATTCATCAACTTCGAAATTGCGACTACACTTGTACAGCTGTATATAGAAATTAAAGGAGTTTCTGAACGCCGTACGTCGCCCCAGCAGGTGGCGCTCGTCTCCGCCCTGACCGAAACGCGCGTGCGTCCCTCGCGCTTCCGCCAGGCGTGCGGCGCTCCGGCCCACTCGATGTGCGGTCAAGAGTCCCTTTCGCTCCCACGGCCGTTAATTCGGTTATATTTCAAATCAGATTGTGTAATGAGGCTTTATCGCGCGACACTAGCAACGCCTGCGGCCAGCGTTCGTCGCTGTCATACGCGCCCGGAAGTGAATCCCCCTGGCGGTTGACGGCCTTTACGACGTCGCCGCGGCAAATTTGCTCGTCTTAACGAGTTTATTGAAGAGATTAAATCGAGTTTATTGCGCGTAACAACCCTTTCGGCGACGCCTGGAGAGCGCCGTAATGGCACTGCAGCATCCGCGTTGGCCACCACCTCACTTCCGATGACGCAATTCCGCCTGCGCCTCTCGACTTAGGAGCATTTTCAACCAAAAACTCCGTATAACGAACGGTCGACGTACGAACAATGCGCATTTATGTACAATTTGTACATTCCTTTTTATCACCCCCTTAGCTTACGGACAAAGTTATTTGCATTAACGTCC
The DNA here is from genome assembly GCA_034697705.1 of Ommatoiulus sabulosus. Lineage (NCBI taxonomy): Eukaryota > Metazoa > Arthropoda > Diplopoda > Julida > Julidae > Ommatoiulus > Ommatoiulus sabulosus. The sequence continues at coordinate 4,825 of JAQGAO010004575.1, forward strand.
ATTTGGACATTTTAGAATAAGTTCCTTTTAAGCCCATGTCCTAGATTCACCCAAACTTGAGGAGGATTTTATCCAAATTTGGAAAGAATGTTCCATTCGAAGACTGACCAATTTTGATCAGTTTTCAGCGATTTTTAGTCAAGTGTTCGTTGAATTTACGTAGTACATGGCGTCTGGATAAAATCTCGTTATTCCTAAGGCCGTCACACACTAGGCAATTTATATCCCGAAACTTGTTTCCAGATATATTATTGCCTGATATTTCCCCGTGTGTTGGGAAAAATCTCCTTCTCAAATAAATTTCCAGATATATTTTCAGAATATAAAATGGTCCTATTCCGAGCAACTTATTGCTGGTAACAAACTAACGTCATAAGTTTCACAGTCATACACAAAAGTTTCTTTCTGTTGGATAGCTAATCAGGAAATATATACGTCATAGGATGGGGGGTGGGGAGATAAAATGCAGTGATGCCAAGTAAGTTTTCCCACAGTTCCCTTTGAATCAATGCTGTCATATACTGTAGGGATATAGTCTACAAATATCGCTCCATGCGTGCAACAACAGGAAATTATTTCAGTTGAAATAACTTTCCTGCAACCTCTCGCAATTTATTTCCGGATTTCACTTTCCTCGTGTATTTGACGGTATTTACGAATGTTGCGAAAAACCCCGGCGGTATCGAGTTTACAGGTGGCGCCACGTTAAGACGAAAAAAAGTGATTCTGAGCAACTTATTGCTGGAAATAAACTGAAGTCATTGGTTATACAGTCACTCACAAAAGTTTATTTTCGTTGGATTACCAATCACGAAAGACATTCGTCACAGGATAGGAATAAAAGCAGTACTGTCTAGTTAGTTTACCCACATTTCCCTTTGAAACAGTGCTGTCATTTAGGGATATATTCTGAAAATATCGCTCCATGAGTGCAGCAACAAAAAATTGTTTCCGTCGAAATACCTTCCCTGCAATCTCTCGCAATTTATTTCCGGATTTTATTTTCCACGTGTGAGACGGTATTCACGAAAGTTTCGAAAACTCCAAGCTATAGCGCGCCGTAGCGAGCCTGCAGGTGGCAGCAGCATCGTCATCACGTTAAGACGCACCCCGCTAATAGGTCGTCATCGCAGATGATGAGCCCGAAAGGGGGTGCGGGTCCCAAAACTGCGAAACGTTTCGGATCCATTCGCAGCTAAATGGGCTTTTTTAATGCCCGGATGCGAATCCTGCATGCAGCGTTGGGCGGGTGGAGCAGTTTGCCGCCCGAGTCATTTCTCGGGACATTTCCCGCGAAAACTTTGCGCCTAATTTAACTTCGCAAATGTAGGAAGGCTTTCGTCTGAGATGGATGCCCCCTCCCCCATACATCCATTTCCGCTAGGGCACCTTGGAAATGGATGCGTTTCGTATGCACGGAGCGTGGCACGGAGGGAGGTGGTCTTAAGATGATTTCCAGCGTCTAAGTGTGTATTTTGATGACTTTTGTTGCATTAATCATAGTCGGTGAAATGTGCTCGGGACGAGATTTGATCTGAATTATTTAATACTAAAGCGCTCCAGCTGCAAATCCCACGACTCCCCCGAAAAATTTCTGCGCGCGCGTACTCGGTTGAGAATCTTAAGAGCGGGTTGGCTGAGTTCCCCACCCACCCTTTTAATATAAAGCTCTCAGCGTTGCTGCGTGCGTGCGGAGTTAAAACTAAAGTCGAAAATAAATGACAGTTCAGGGGATTTCCTGATGAGGATGAAATGGGAAATATATATTTATGTTTTAACTCGCTCGCGCTCCCTTTTATTGCGTGCATGCGTTGCTTGGAGTTGCGGAGCTGCCGGGGCACTCAGCCTCCTTTGCTAACGTGCCATTTCGCTTCTCCGCTTTGGTGCAAAACGAAAAAGGTTTCTGCATCATCAATCACCAACAAAGAAGGAGGGGGGGGGGGGATCCCCCAGAATCCGAACACCCGTTCGCGTTTAAAAGCCGTTTGTACGAATGTGAGAATTATGCAGGTCCTGAGTGCGAGAAGTCGACCTAAAGTCGAAGGATTCCTTCGATTACGACTAAGATTCCTGCTAGTAAAAATGAGTGCCCACTGATGGAAAGTGAGTGTGAAACTGAAAAGTGACGTTAAACTGATATTGAAAGTGAAAACTGATGGTAAACTGATAAGGATAAGGGAAGCGATCGTAAACTGAAAACTGATCTTAAAAAGATGTGGCAGGGAAAAACTAATAGTAAACTGAGATGGAAACTTAAAACTGGTGGTAATCTGATATCGAAAGTGAAAACTGATGGTAAACTGATAAGGAATGCGATTGTAAACTGAAAACTAATCTAACACAGTTGTGGAAGGGGAAAAGTAATAGTTAACTGAGATTGAAAATTGAAACTAATCCTAATTTGAAATTGAAAGTTAAAACTAATTGTAAATTGATATGGAAAGTTAAAGCTGGTGGTAATCTGATATGGAAAGTTAAGACTGGTGGTAATCTGATATTGAAAGTTTAAACTGATGGTAAACTTGTATAAAAAGTGAAAACTGATGAAAGCGATTGTATAAAGTGAAAACTGATGGTAAACTGATGTTGAAAGTGAGAACTGATGGTAAAGCTGATGTTGAAAGTGAGAACTGATGGTAAAACTGATGTTGAAAGTGAGAAGTGATGGTAAACCGATGTTTAAAGTGAGAAGTGATGGTAAACCGATGTTTAAAGTGAAAACTGATGGTAAACCTGATGTTGAAAGTGATAATGATGGTAAACACAATGCTGAAAGTGAGATCTGATGGTAAACTAATGTTGAAAGGGAGAACTGGTGGAAAGCTGCATGATATGGATAATGATAACTAATGGCAAGCTGATATGGAAAGTGAAAACTGATGGGAAACTGATATAGAATGTGAGAACTGATGGTAAACAGATGGTAAATTGCTATTGAAAGTGGAAAGCGATTCTAAAGTGATTACTGATGTGAAAAGCGATAGCAAAATGAAAACTGATATGGAAAGTGGAATCTGACGGTAAACTGGAATTTGAAATTGAAAACTGATGGTAAACATGTATACTTGGAAACAATTATAAAGTCAAAACTGATGATAGTGAACATACTGTACAAGTGCATGTGAAGCGATCATAAAAGTGAAAACTAACGGAAAATTGTATACATTATATATACGAGCATATACATGTATGACAAACTGATGCCCAATTTCATTTAAAATCGTGATTTTCCGTATGCGATAAGTGCACATATTGAATTAGCATGTATACAGTCATCTCAAATCGTCACATTTCAAAAACCCAATTTTCTTTTAAACGCTTGCGTAGCAGGATTATTGTGTAACGCAACGTTGTAGAAAACGTTCAATTATAGACACAAAAACATGTTAAATGCAGGCAGAGTATAATTCGATGCATTCATACATTGAATTAACTAAGAGTTAAAGCGTATAATTAATGTGGAAACATTGTGGAAATCGTCATCAAATTCACGTATTTCAAGTAGTGCGCGCAATGTCAATTTGTGAAGTGCATTTGCAAAAGAGTAAACAAATGAAAACGAGTGTTCAAACAGTCTGGGTAAACTATGTTCTAGTTAGCAAATGAAAATGGAGCCTTTAATTCAGGAAGCGATCGTTTGAATTCAACGGATAATATCAATTAACAGCCATAAAACCCGCAATTTCACTAATTATCGTTATTTGCCTTGTGAAAACGACTGTGCTTCATTACCAGGCATTCAAAAGGTATTGCATTTGGGTATTTAGGATGTTATTGAATACCAAATAACCTTTTAAATAGTATTTCACGAGTTTCAATCAACTGCCGCCATCGATCGACTCGCCACCTAGCGGCAGTTTGCGAAGCGAAACCTCGGGACCGCTAAACGAAGAATGGCACATACCGTTCTCGGGCTCAAGTTGGGAGCCCGCATTTTTAGGGACACGGTATTCACCAATCAGCACTCAGGTGCCTTTCCTCGCTTAGCATTTTCGCTGAGGGTGCGGACAGCGCCACTGCCATCAATGGCGGATGTCAAATGACACACCTACATGTACATAATTTGAAAAATTGTTCTCTAGACAATCATGCAGATTTTTTTCCCTCGCATTTCCAGCAAAATCGTAAGGTTGAAATGCTGACCATTGGGAGCAGTTTAATGGAGACCAAGCCGGACACCTGCCCCCCAGACGTCAAACCAAGGGTCATCTTTATCACGTCACGTGTGCATCCTGGGGAGACCCCGCCTTCGTTTGCAGTGCAAGGTAAATGAAAATCTTATGACGAATTCCAATTGTCCACACCAGGGCAGAGCAGTGGCTAGCCAGTACAACCGGAAGTCGTGCTATTTTTGGCGCAGTGCGTCCTCATGACGCCATGTTGGATGCTCTGGCTACTCTAGCTCTTGAGACCGAGCAGTCTGGGTACTCTCATGCAGAGCACTCTTTTTGGACAAATGGAACAGTCCAGTAGGGTGCACCGATTTCGACCAAGTATGCACGATGGACAAATGGAACAGAATGAGGGCAGATTTGTACACTCGGAGTACCTCAGTGTACTCTTTTTGGACAATTGGAATTCGCCTTTACTAGAGGCATACAATGTATATTATTATCTACATTAATAAAAAAACTTATGGAAAACTCCCAATATATTCGAAATATTTGACGTCACATACCCTTATAAATACCTACAATAAAATTATCATATTCCATTTCTTGAAAGAAACTGACGCCATATGTTTTACAGTCACGCACAAAAGTTTCCTTCTGTTGGATAACCAATCAGGAAATATGTACGCCATAGAAATGAATAAGCAGTGCTGTCAAGCTGGTTTACCTACATTTCCCTTTGAAACAGTGCTGTGATATACCGCAGTGATATAATCTGAAGTTATCGTTCCATGTGTGTAGGAACAGGAAATTGGTTCAGTGGAAATAACTTTCCAGCAATTACTCGCAATTTATTTCCGGATATAACTTTCCTCTTGTTTGACGGTCTTTTAGAACATTTTTTTAATAAAACAACGCATTAAAACGTAATGGAAAAATGCAATAATGCATTGTTAATTGTACTTAATTCCAAAATTCCGATGACTGCATGCGTAAAGCTTAGGTCCCTTCAAAATTACTAGGAAACATTCTAAGTGTGTGTCATACGTTACGCCGATGCGTGCCATCACGTCAGACGGGAAATACAATACTGCCAAAATGCATTAGCCCATCAAAGAATGTGAAGGATGTGCTCGATTCAGGAAATGTGCTACATCTACGAAATGCAGGGTGAGCATTGTTGCCCTAGCTAATTAAATGTAATGGAGCTGCCAGGCGTATTAATTGCTCAACATGCGAAATTATCAGCTCTTTTCGTGCAAATAGTCCACGCGTGTGCGGCGCTGGAAGAAAACGAATGCCTCGGCCAATAGTCACCATAGCAATGATCTTTAACATTAGAGCCAAAGTCACGTGCTATCGTTTTCGATTCAAAACCGACTGCAAATGTTCAATAATTACAATGCGGTTCAAAATCATCATTAGTCACCCATGTTAATTCACTTCTAATACTGTATTGCACTTAAAATTCATGGAAACAGATCATGCGAGTCAACATCCGATGTTGACATTGCATATTTAGGAGAGGAACTATGTACTTACAAACATACTGATCTGAAACCTCGTCCGAGAAAGCAGAATGTTGCAACTTTCCATTAAAGGAATATTTGGTACGATCCTAGATTATACAAGATCCTACATTAAATCCTTTATCGAGGATCCTTTATTTGAACAGAAATTTAAGTTAGCAATAAACCACATACAGTTATCCGATACATGGCAAAGTGGTCAGTCTACCTTACGAAGTAACCAACTGACCAAATGGAAAGGTCATGGACAAGATTTATGCATACATACAGTAGTTATTTATCAAATATGCAATCGATGGCATGAAGTAGTTTCAAAACAAGCTCAAAAGAATCATGCAATGCCAGAAATGTTTGCAAACTTATTCTGAGCAGTTTTTCAAAGATACAAGTATATAAGATTACATAAAATTTAGTATCTTGGTGTATTTAAGGAATGTAATTAGATTATACAACGCCATACCGCAATGCTTCCATCAAACATTCAACATCTTGATTCACCGTTTATAAGCAATATGATAGTACTTCAAGCTTGAATTACTTGAGGTATAATAAATGACCAATCATAAATTTCATACAATTTTAGAATTGCCTAATTATTTAAACTAATAAACTTCGATTGCACTCCATGTCAGCACCACTAAATCTAATCATTGCTCAATTCGATCATTTAGGATTAATCACGTTTCTGCTGAGTCGCCATCCAATCGCCCAAGTGCTGCGCGATTTCGTCACCTTCAAAATAGTCCCCATGGTGAATCCAGATGGCGCTTTCTTGGGAAACTATAGGTAAGGAATCTCCCAACTTTCTTTGTGCCTCGATGCACCGGAAGGACCATCGAGATAGGCAATTTTTCTAAGATTCACGCTTTCAGTGTATACGGTTATCTCGCTGGCATTTCTTCAGGATGGCCCTCTTTTTTAAGAGCAGCCATTTTTAAAACCAACTCGTAGATAAGAGTTGAAATAAGTGTGGTATCTTTCATCTTCCGGTTGAATGACTCGGCGAGCGCTTGATCTACTTCTACTTCACCCCATTCTCAAAACGATATCGAAAAAAGATAGGCATCCAAAAAAAAAAAAAAAAAAAAAAAAAGGAAAAAGAAATGTATCGAAACAAAAGCCGAAGCGGAAAACGATGGCGGTCACGCAGTGGCGATTTTTTCTTCTTCTAAGGATATTGTATTCCATCGCCTAATGTCCCATGGCATGAGATGGCCAGATCTAGACAAACTCAGTTTAAAGGCCGTCACACGTACAGGAGGCAATTTATATCCCGAAACTTGTTTCCAGTTATATCGCTGCTTGATATTTCCCCGTGTGTTGGGATCAATTTCCGTCGCAAATATGTTTCCATATATATTTCCAAAAATTCATAGAAAATGTTCCTATTTTGAGCAACTTATTTCTGGAAAGAAACTGACGTCATAGGTTTATATAGTTCCGCATAAACATTTCTTTCTGTTGGACAACCAATCGGGAAAGACGTCATGGGATGGAATAACATCACTGCTGTCAAATTATAATTTATCCACATTTCCCTTTTGAAACAGTGCTATCATATACTGCATATACTGTAGGGATATATTCTGACAATAACGCTCCATGTCTGCAGCAATAGAAAAAAACTTTCCAGCAATTACTCGAAATTTATTTCTCGATATAACTTTCCTCGAGTATGACGACCTTAAAATTAACATCCAGCATACAGTATGAGCAATTCGCATATATGTTCATTTCCTTTTATGGCCATTCTTCAACTTATTAACTAAGATATTTGCATTTATGAAAATGTGTTCCTTATTTTAATAGGGGTGTTTTGGTGATGTGTTTGGGGGATCGAGTGTAGAAATTTGCGAATTATTAGGGTGCAATTTCGAGATACAATAAAAACCACACAATGAGGGTCTCCCTGTTTTCTTTCATTTTTGGTTGTATCTTGAGTATTGTTCGGTTAATTGTGGAAACAAATTTTGGTGGAATATGCCAAAATATGCATGTATATGTGGAAACAAACGTACGATAAGAAAGACTTCATTCAACTGCAAAGGACCATATTATTCGATCTTTCTTCCTCGACTGCTCGGTTTTTGGAATATTTCTTTGGCATTTTTGCAATAATTCTATATTCAACATACGATCATTCAAGTTAACCTAGTTTCGAGCATACCTATTGCGGCGGAACTTCATGAATTCCAAAGAGACGTAAGCGACATACCATGCATTATGATGCATTTTTCAAAACCAACAGACAACATTTCATTAAAACAATGCTAATTCAAAATATTCGAAACAAGCTCCTCTTAGACTCTTAGTTATATCTAGTAAAACCAGATGGTAATTGTCTAGAGAAAACCAATTCTATACCTAATAAATAATTGAATAAGCGCGTTCTTTGAGTACCCAAAATCTAATTGAGCACCCTTATTTTTAGTAAATTTTAAATTATGCAACATTATTTCCCCGTTCGAGCCTGGAATTGTTTTTCATTTTCATCACGTATAGAAGTTGGTTCAATCAGTTCCAACAGCCACACTTGAAACATGAACATGTTACAAAATTAAGAGAAGAGAAAAGGGTGTATTCGCCTACTGTATAGTGTCACGTGAGAACAAAGGGTTCCATAACCCCAGGGTTATGGATCGAACCCATGTTTAACCTGCCGAAACCAAAAAGGATCGAGGACAGAAAAGGAACAAACTTTGACCAATGCTGCCAGATTTCGCATTCTTTTTTCCCCTGTCTGTGTGACCAGACAGATCAAAACCTGGATTTGGTCGTGGCCAGACAAATCAAAACCTGGATTTGGTCTTGGCTTAATCAAGCATCGGATGCATAAAGTCAATCCGAGTGCTTACCATGTTGCGATTTTTTTCTAGTTTCAAAGCACTAAACATACCTTAAAAATCTTCGACATTAAAAAAAAGAGTATATCATAAATAACATTTGAAAATTCAAATAAAAGAAGTTATGTCTTGCAATGACTTTAGGTTTCGAACCTACCGTCAATATTTATCAACAAATTTCAAAAGACAAAAATACTGATGTTCAACTGAAAGTTTTAACTCGATAAAAGCATCGCAAATAAGCGGTAGAGACAGCAAATATTGCATCAGGCGATTGCATGCGATGGTTAATTCATTTTATTAACTTGGTCATCATCTTGATTTCAAAGATGTCTTGAAATTGCATTATTTTTTCTCACAAAAATGCGCGCACTAAGATTCCAACCACAAAAGTACGCACACAAGCAGCTGCAAAAAAAGTAAAAAATTTGGGGGAAAAAATAATAATTCAGTTTCAACTTGCTTTCAGAACTGCGCCGCCCTATCGGTCCCAGAAACATCATGGGACCATGAAATACATTTTTTTCATATACCCTGGTATCTAGCCGCGAGTTAGTAGAGTAGGGTCCCAGTGATTCAGATTTCGTTCTGTCGTCAATAGTCAGAAGCGCCCAGATATTTTAATAATACATCAAAAATATTCAGAAAACTGATGGCGATGCAATTCCCGCGTGGGCCCTCGAAATGCATATGCAATCAAAATTTGATAAATTGCTCGGAGCCACAAGCGCGAGTTTTTTTGTATTTATTATTTACGTTCGTCGAATTCGGCGATGAGAAACGACGAGTGTTTTGCTTGCATCTTAAAAGATATAAATTTTAAATCTATTACCTCCGTGAAAATACGCCAATTTTTTTTCCCCATCCTCGATCTGAACATTTTTTTCTCTCTGTTTCAAATCGCAGATCTACGTATTTGGGGTACGACTTAAATCGCAGCTGGGGTCAAGCATCCCAGTGGGCCCACCCAGTACTGCACGCGCTCAAAAAGGTCATTCAAGATTTGGATAAGGACACGGTAAGAATATTGTCAACATGTACCAGCATATTGGTCAAATTTTTTATATGTTCACTGCAGATTTTCATTAAATCTACCCACTTAGCAAACTAACCAAAAAAATGTCAGTTTTGTATCAATTTTCAATACTGACGTCGATTTCAGGAAAAATGACGTCATTTTTTGGTCAATTTTCAATATTGACGTCCATTTAAGGAAAAATGACGTCATTTTGGGTCAATTTTCAATATTGACGTCAAGTGCAGGAAAAAAGACGTCATTTTCGGTCAATTTTCAATAATGACGTCAATTTCAAGAAAAATGACGTCATTTTTGGTCAATTTTCAATAATGACCTCAACTGCAAGAAACATGACGTCATTCTTGGTAAATTTTTAACAATACCGTTATTTTTTTTGGACATTTTTCGCCCAAAAAATGATCACTCAGAAAAGCGTCATAAAATGGCATCATTTAAATTTGTGAGCTACATATGCCCAAAAATGGCGTCATAACACGACGTCATGTTTTGGTCAATTATCAGCCACCTTGTAGTTTTCAAAATAACTAGTTTAAATTTACTTTTCAAATCTTAGGGTGGGAGCACATTGAGACTTTTAAATTAAGA
>JAQGAO010004576.1:0-14932 GCA_034697705.1 Ommatoiulus sabulosus
ATCAGCCGGCAGTAAGGGCTAGCCTTTTTAAGCACGTGCAGGGTGTAACCCAGAAGACGAGAGGCCTTGGCAGATTTTTGACTGATATGGGGTTTCCAGGACCAACGGTTGTCTATCAGAACTCCGAGGGATTTCATGTTGTCTACCCTGGAGAGAAGGGTCCCTTGGTGGGAATAAGGGAAAGAGATTTACTTTTGGAACTCTGGTTGGAAATCTTGTAGTATATACATTTCAGTATGCACACAATGTGATAAATGGGCGACCCATCCTGTGTGCATTAATTATAATTAATTGTAATGCAGGCAGGCAAATATTTCCTCTTATATAGCCTGAGACAGCTAGTCCATCAGTGATTTTTTTCTTTTTTTTTAAATTTAGGCTCAAATACACTACTATTGCCGAGAGGGTTACTACCGTAGCATGCAAGTTGAAGCCCAAAATGGTTTAAAGAAATTTAGTGGTGATCCGATTTATCGATTTTATTACGGATTGTCTCTTCTTTTGGAAGGTATATATATATGCATTCGCTTATGAAATATCTTTTCGTTGTCATACAAAGGGGGGAGGGGGAATATTATTATTTAGTCTAAAATCTACAATTATTATCATCATCTAAAGGACAAGTCCAGGAAAGTATACGAGAGTTGGATTCCATCAAAGATGATCCTGAAGTAATGCTGGGCACGATGCTTGCACTTATTCAAGCTCACAGGCAATGCAAAATCATAGGTAACTGGAATTGAAATTGTCTATATAAATGCTGTGCATATTTTATTTAGTTGATTTATATTATTGGAATTAATCTTTTAGACAAAGAAGCATTGGCAAAACTAGATGCAAAGTTTAAGGAAGAGAGGCGCAAGTCATCAGAAAAAGTAATTATTTTCATTATTTTCACCCAACATATAACCTGTAAGGCAGTCATTACTGTATTGCTAAATTGCTATCAAAAAAATATAAAATGAAATATTGTAATGTATTGTTAATTTTATTACAGGCATTGTACCATGCAGGATTGTTTTTGTTTTTGTCTCATCGTTATGACAAAGGAAAGGAATATGTTGATCGTGCTTTGAAGATCTCACCCTCTTTCAAAGAAGTATACTGCTAAAATTGTTTGAATTCTTAATAATGTTGAGAGATTAATTATTTATTGATTTGACAATTAAATGAGAGTATTGAGTACATGACTGTTTAACAGTAGTCTCTGGATGATATGAAGATCATATTTTGTAGTTTGTAAATTGCTTTCATTTCACATTAAAATTTACTAGATTTCAAGGATAATAAATTAATTATGAATTATTTAATGGTAAATTTTGACATTTTAGGCCCATGTTCTTAAAGGATGGCTGGACATGTTAAATAGCAAAGAACAAAATGATGGCAAGGTTAAAAATGTTTTGGAACACTTTGACATGGCATTATCGTAAGTTGTAATAATTTATTCAACTTGTATGAATTCCCATAAATTGGCAGGGAATTTCTTTTTAAATTATTGATCTGAGGATAAAAATTGAAAAAATATGTCTTAAATTGTAGCAAATTAATTTTCGTCATAGATCTGGAAAGAATATCGACGCTTTGCTTGGAAAAGCAAAGTATTTTGAGTTCCGCAACAATTTTAGTGGGGCCCTGGATTTACTAAATCAAGTGATTGTAAGCAGCTCAAATTTTTTGCCTGGTTTAATTGAAAAGATGAAAATGCAATTAGCCTTACAAGATTGGGAACAGGCTTTGGATTGTGCAAATAGGTATATTTTCCTAGCATTGGTTTTATATCCAATCAAAAAGTAGGTAGGGTTTATTACATGTTGTAATTTAAATTTGGTTTTGTTCAGAGCACTGCATTTGAATTCCCAATGCATTGAAGCGAGGAAATGCAAGATCCTTCATGCCATTTGCATTTCTGGGGATTATGAAACTGTTAGTATTCACGAATTTTCAGTATTCAGTTATGGCTTTCAAACACAAATAATATTTGCTTAAAATTTTTTCAGGCAAATAAACAGATTTCCCAACTTATTGAATGCTTAAAAACGTCAGAACCAAAAAATGCTGAACTTTTGAATTCAAATGCCAAGCTTTTTTCTCGTGTGGTATGGACTATCAGATTTTTATTGGTCTTTGAAATACATGTATAAAGTGATATCACTAAGTATGCTGGTTTGATTAATATATTTGTTAGTGTGGCAGGCATGCTGATATAATTAATCAGACAATGGCAATGGCTGAGCAGGCCTCTGTGCTGAATCCAAACAATGCAGACTATTTGACAGAACTGGGTTTTCAATATTTACTTCAAAGCAAATCAAGAGAGGCCACCAAGTGCTTTCGTAATGCTACAAAGGTAGATGAGTCTAGCATAACTGCATTGACCGGTAAGCAATATCTGCCTATTATTAAAGGAGTCATATTCGTTTGCTAACATTTGTAGATTCCTATGTACTTAAATTTGTTCATTCAACAGGAATTATTTTTTGCCAACTTCTCGATGGTAATTTTGACGTTGCTGAGCAGCAGCTTGAATTTCTCAAAGAAATTCACAAAGCAATTGGAATTTCCCCAGTAATTCAGTTACAAAGATAGTTGTTGTGCCTTTCACAAATTTGAGTATACGTTAAACTCATAATGCTATTCTTTACTCACTTTATAGGACCTTCTTTACTTATCAGCTCATTTATCTCTAAAACGGGGCATTAATTCATCAGAATCATTAAAATATCTCAGTGATTGTACGGATGCACATTTTAAACGATTTAAGGTTTTTTTTTAAAAATTTGAACATTAACAGATTTTCGATATTTGTCTTATCTCTTCACAGTGTTTCATAGTAGAACTTCTAATATATTTCAGAGTTTGCCTTTGGGATCGCAGTATTACATAAATATGAATCCAGATTTCTTAATTTTAATTGCAAAAGAATATTTGAACATTGCACCTACACAGGTAAGGAAAAGCAAATTGAAATGTGATTTTATTTTGTATTTTTATTGAAAGTGCAATGTAAGCATTTGTTAAAATTTATATTCCAGCCAATTCGTCCTGGACAAATAATACCGCCTTCATTGACCCAATGTGTTTCTGTGCTAGATGTAGTGAACAAAGCATGTCCTGGGCTCAGCGAGTCACTTTACATAATGGCTAAAATCAAATACCTTTCTGGTAATTACAATAAGCTTTTAGAATTTAGTGGTTTTTGTGAGTCCATAAATGCATATAACATTTCATGTTTAGACAAATAACATATAACCATTATATTGTTTAATAACTATTATTAGGCGAAATGAAGGCATCTGGGAATATATTACAACATATTTTGGATCAGTTAGATGCCACACATGCCCCAGCCCACTTGTTAATGGCAGAGGTTAGCTGACTAAGTTTGCTTGCTGAACCAATAGCCCTACATTTCACACTGTGTTAATAAAATTGCATTGGATTAAGATTCATCTTCATGAAGGTAGAACTCAACAGGCCTGCAATTCTTTGGAGCGAGCCATTAGTTACAAATTTGAGGTAAGAATTAGGAGAAAGTGCTCCTTTTTATTTGTTATTACTTTATTCCTATAGATGTACTGGAAAGCTTATTAAACTGGAGAGTTGTTATGGGCTCTATTTGTTTGCTGTCCTCACCAATCAAATATATTTAATATTTATTTTTATTATAGATTAGAGATCACCCACTTTATCACATTATTAAGGCCCGGGTTGAAAAATCTCAAGGCAAATTGGAAGAAGCGAGCAAGACTTTACTTACAGCCATGATTCTAGCAGGACTCAGACCTTCTAGTATGTCCAACTGAAATTACGTTTGACATATATTTTGAACAATTTTTATGTACTGAATATATTTAGGTGGCCAAACTAAGAAAAGATCAAAACATGAACTGCAGAATTCTGATAAAGTTTCTTTGTATCTGGAACTTGTTGAAATTCACAAATTAATGAATCAACAGGTGAAGGCCATTAATACTAATTATTTGTATACATTTACCGTATATCCTTAAATATTGTCATTTATTGTTGATGTATTTATGCAGCATGAAGCAATTAAAGTGATGCAAGATGCCATCAATCAGTTTCATGGAACACCTGAAGAAATGCGACTGTCCATTTCTAATGCCGACCTCTCATTGAGTACCGGGGATGTGGACCAAGCATTGACCATTCTAAGAAATATAAGTGCTGAACAGCCATATTACTTACAGGCCAGAGAAAAGATGGCTGAAATTTACCTTCACCATCGTAAAGATAAACGTCTTTTTGCAAGTTGTTACAGGTTATCATAATATCTATTATAGTTTTTGGATTTTTTAAAACCAGTGCAATGAAACGACTTTAAAAAGGCTTATGTGAGAATTTGTAAAAAATTATCACCAGGATGAGATTATCATATATATTTCTGCAGGTTTGGGGCATATTTATAATATGGGAAATTTCACTTCTGTCCATGACTATAAATTAAAGTTTTGAGTGAAGATATTTAATTTAAAAAAAATTCCGTTTCTGGCTGCAGTGATTTTTATGATATATTACCTCAATAATCTGCGGATTATTCTTATTAATGAAAATACATTCATCACAGATTATCTGTATTGTAGGGAGGTTGTTGAAAAAACTGGCAGTTTGCAATCTATTCTAATGCTGGGGGATGCCTATATGAGTATTCAAGAGGTAAATGAATGTTTATTTCTTGCGATTATGTGTTTAATTTTTTATACATGTGATGGTTTGCATTACAATTTAGCCAGAAATGGCCATTGAGGTTTACGAACAAGCAATGAAAAAAAATCCTAAAGATACTACTTTGGCAAGAAAAATTGGTCAAGCACTTGTAAAAACTCACAACTATGGTAAAGTAAGTTTAAAAATTAGATTTTATCTGAATCCTAAAATTATGATTTCATAATTGGTAGTTATTTAAAAACTCTACGTGTTTCCTCTATTTTAAATTTAGGCAATTAACTATTACAAAGAGGCTATCAAGAATGAAAATCAGCGTTTTCTAAGGTAATGCAAATTATAAATGCACTTTGGGAATGTAAACTTTTGTTTACTTTTTATAATTATTGTGGCATTTAACATTTTCTATTTACTTATCTTTTTTCGATAGATATGATTTAGGAGATTTGCTTTTACGATTGAAGCAACATGACAAAGCGGAAAAAGTCCTTGCACAAGCACTTGAAAACGAATCAGGTATGCAAAAATATGTTAACTTCTAATTTCTTTAAACTGACGAATATGCAGTACTGTGGGTTTCAATTCATGAATGTTTCAGACAAGGGATCTCAAGATTTAGAATCCTTAATGTCAGAGGCTAAACTTTTGCTTTTACTTGCAAAAGTGCATCAGCAGTCTGGAAATAATGTTCAAGGTGCAATTACATCTCTTACAAAAGCCAGGGACATTCAAGCAAGGTAATTGGAATGTTTGCCTGTGTTAAATCTGCAATTAGATGATGTATTTGTTACTTATGCATCTAACTGCTATAATTTAAGAATTTTAAAAAGAGTGCAAGTAGAACAACCCAACATTTTAGATGAACAGCAGCAACTTGCTGTGAGGTAAAAGTTGTTGACTTTTCACGTATTTATTTATACATCTGTGGACATATCTGTATTTTTAATTGAATCATCTTATTAATTACACTTTAGTATATGTTGTCAAATGGCGAAACATTACCAGTCTCAAAGAGATTTTGATAAAGCAACACGACTCTACAAAGAAGCATTGCTTTACAATGAAACGGATTCCAAGGTCGGTAACAACTATGGTTTTGTTTGTTTGATTTTGTATTTATTAGATACATGTACATTGGTATCAAAAAATCCTTTTAAAGGCAATCTGTTGTTTTTATGTAGGCTTTATTGGATTTGGCAAAATTGCATTTATCACTCGGAGATTTGGAATCATGTCTGTTTACATGTAGCACATTACTTGAGAATGACCCAGAAAATGAAGATGCCCTTGTGGTATGTTATCGTAAATCTACAAAAAAGCGAGGAATATATCTTTGGGTATTGTATTTCTACATTGCTTTTTAATATTATGCACGTTGCAGATGATGGCTGACCTTATGTTTCGAAGAAATAATTATGAAGCAGCGATGCATCATTTTAAGCAGCTCTTAACTCAAAAACCTGGTACATTTATTTCCATTTTTCTCTCCCATTTATTTTACATATTTTATAAATAGTTTTTGATGTTTTCCAGATAATTATAGTGCATTAGGTAGGTTAATTGAAGTTCTTAGAAGGATTGGTAAACTTGATGATGTTCCCGCATATTTGGAAAAAGCTGAAAAATCGTCAAGTAAAGCTACGCAAGATGCTGGATTTAACTTCTGTAAAGCACTTTGTGAATGGTAACTTTGTTTATTTTTTGAAATTATTTTGGCATTTGGCATTTGCTATTTATTGAATTTCTGTCTTAAATCGACACTCTTAGGTACACTGGAAATACAAATTCTGCTATCAAATTGTTTAACAAAGCTAGAAAAAGTAGCGATTGGGGACAAAGGGCTATATATAATATGATAGAAATTTGCTTGAATCCTGATAATGATACCATGGGTGGAGAAGTTCTCGATGAAGTAGACTTGGAAAATGGGTACATTTACAAATAGACTGATTTTCTGTAATGTTTAAATTCTTGATCTTGACTACATATTTAGATCTAATTCAGCAATGGTTTTTTTAGTCAGTATGATAAACAAGATTTTCAAGATGTGGCTGTTAGGACTGCAGATAAACTCATCAGAGTGAGCATAATTATTTCTTAATAAGTGTCTGTCTAAACTTGTTTGCCTAGATGATATTTTAAGGCAATGAATGCGTTCTTGTATTGATGTAATATAATTAATGGATATTAGCCTTGCATAATTTTTTTTTTAAATATTGGCAGTGTATTGGAAATATCATTGGAGTTTAGGGAATATTTATGGGTGGTTGATAAATGTGGTATATTAAAAAAAAATTAATACCTATAAGAAAAATCTACTTTCCACTTAAAAAAATAGCTACAACATTTACATATTGTTTATTATCTACGAATAATTCATAAAATACAATTTTTGTGATTGTTTAATGATTTAAACATAATCTGTAAGGAATAGGTATTTGGTGCGAACTAATATGGAAAAATATTACATTGTACTAAGTTTAATGTTTTTATGAAATATTTTACCTTTAGGAATTGAAACCTCAGCCAGGCGAAATTTATCATATAATTTTGTCCAACTTTCTTCTACTGGCTACTAGACAAAAAAGTAATGCAGAAAAGTCCTTGGCAGAATTTATGCAGCTGGCTAGCATGCCAATTTATGTAAGTACACAAATTGATCAATAATTTAAGTTTATTTTCATATTGAAAGTTAAGATAACATCATTTTGAATTGTACTTTTAGCGTGATCACGTTGGTGTACTTTTGGGAATAGCAACTGCATACATGATACTTAAGCAGACTCCTAGAGCAAGAAATCAGCTCAAACGAGTATCAAAAGCAGGATGGACGTTCGAGGAAGCAGAGTATTTGGAACGTTGCTGGTTGCTTTTAGCAGATATTTACATCCAAGTTAGTTTTTCATGTTTCAACATATATTCATCAAGGGATTTTATTTTAAATGTATTAAATGTTTGCTTGTTTGTTTTTAGTAATTTTTCAAAAATTATATTTTAGTCAGGAAAATATGACATGGGTCAAGATCTATTAAAACGAGTGCTGCAACATAACAAGGTATTTAAGATAAGAATGGTTCTCGTTTCTAAATATCTTTTATTATGGATATCCAGTGTATAAATTAATAGTTGTTTTATAGCAAAACCAATTTGTCAGTGACAAATGCAATCCGCAACCTGTTATTTGCAAACTGTAGCATTGTCCTCTTATGCTTTTAGCAGCTCATGTTTGAATCCCAATTCACAACCAAGAAACTTAATTTTAATAGATGCCAATGATACTGAAAAAAAAATTATAGAGCTACAAGTACCGACTAACTAAAGAGTTGATCGTGACCAACTCGATAGAGCCACCAAATGATAAGCTTTTAGTGCTGCAGCACAAGCTGTTTTGGAATGTTGTCATTGAAGTATTCTGGTGAAGCATTGTACGGAGTAGTTTATCCCTGTTTTACCCAACCCTTTCCATTTCCTTGGGCTTACGTAAATCATTCTACAAATTTCCGGAGCACAAATTGAAATAAATTACATAAGAAGGATATTCTGTTAAATAACTTTTTACCTCATTGTTTTATGGGAATCTCGGCATTTTACGTAGAAATTGTCCATTCAATGATTCCGAAATAAAATATTTGAAAATGTTTCCGTAGTTGTCTACAAAGTGCAATAAAACAAAAAATCAGCTTTCATAATTTTTATTTTAAAATGAGTAGTTAAATTCTGTGATGTTTCATAATTATATTAACAATTAATGGTGCATCAGTTGATTTGTAAATATAATGTCTTTACATAAAGTTTCTAATTAAGAAATGTCAATCATTTATGTATTTTTTTTAGTCATCTTGTAAGGCATACGAGTACATGGGACTTATTATGGAAAAAGAACAATCCTACAGAGACGCTTCTCTTAATTATGAACTTGCCTGGAAATTTTCAAACAGAAGCAATCCGGTAATTGGTAAGCAAACTCAGATTTTCCAGTCATATGGTACTAGCGATCGCTGATTTGTAGTTTAATAATGATTGTCATTTTAGGTTATAAGCTGGCATTTAATTACATGAAGGCTAAAAGATATGTAGATGCGATAGACATTTGTCAAAATGTAAGCTTATATGATTATTAAGTGAAATGCCCACAACTGTTATTTTTGATTAATAATATATTCTTTTCTTAAACATTTCTTAATTAGGTGCTGAGCAAATATCCTCGGTATCCTAAGATAAAAAAGGAAATTTTGGAAAAGTCTCGATCGAATCTTAGAATATAATATTTTTTTGATGTTTCAATGCATTCCAGTAATTTTTTTTTAAATTTTGGTTGATGCTGCAAACGTATTTGAACATCACCTTTTATTGTTTAATTTTGTATTTTTTTTTTCATATTTATTACCTTTTGAATTTTTTTTTAAATATTAGTTCCTGGTAACATTTTATTTACATGTACAGTACATTGGTGGAGATAAAAATTGGCATTTAAATCGGCATTGATGCAAACTTGTATTTCTTGGAAAAATGTTTTTTTTGGATGTTAACATTATCTTCCCATAAAATTTTATAATTTGCATTCTGCATCATTGCATCGTGATTTTAGAAAGTAAATAATGTGGTGAAAATCAATCAATAGACGAGATCAATGGTGAGAGTTTGATATCGTTTCATTTGATCACATATTCCATATTTATATTTTTAACAAAAAAAAAAGAATTTTTGCAGAAGGTTCTTCAGCTTGTTCTCTTCTTGTTTGGAGAAACAAGATTCAATTTCGCCTCACAGACTAGAATAGTGATTCTCTTAGTTACCAATAGATGGTGCAGATGTTTAGTTTTGTTTTTGCCATTAATCGCCACATGCTGTAAGGCACGACACTATCTGTTCCATATGGGTGATACATATGGCGTCCTCAAAACTTGATCTTTAGCAGCAATAACACGGTTTTATTTTACTATTGTGGAATAATTCAGCTATATGTTACTTTCAAGCTATATATTTGATATATAATATTGCTTTAATCGAACATTAAAAAGTATTTGTTATTTGAACTACCCTTAAAATCACTAATTTTCTGGGTTAAAGTGGCGAGTGTAAATGTTCCAGTTGGATTGTCGCTATTTAGCGTAAGAAAATACGACACTTCGTATTTCTTCCGGAAACAAAATGGCGATCATAAATCACTACCTCGAGTGCAGTGACACCTGACTAACACGGTGGAATATTTATCGCAAGTGTCGCCCTCTAGGTTAGGTTCATGTTCGCCAAGTTCAACCCACTGAGCGTCTGAAGAGTGTTCAATGGCGTATGTGAGTAGCTGCGCGGCGAGATGTATCACGTAAGTAAACATATATTTCATACTTTTATTTCCTATAAACTTGCTAGTAATTTGCGTCTTATTGTGCTTTTACGAGGCGCATACATGGTAGTGAGAAGCTGAAGCGGTAAATGTAATACTTAAGTAATCGAACACTAGATGTTGCACTTGCTCTGACACATTTTTTTCCTTGGCCTACTCCTGATTTTGATTTGTTTTTATTATGTTATTTAGTTGAGAGAAAAAAGAGATCGATTACAATTTGTACGTTGATATGGGTATAGGTTTTCATTGTTTGCAATGCCTTCGATCTTTTGGTTTTTCTTGAACTTGTTGATACACGCAAGACAGCTAGTTCTGTTGGTAATCCTGCAGTGTTAGGCTTAAAACATATATTACAGCCGCGTGATGATAGTTCTTTAGCTGTAACTGTAGATTATGCAGCATTTTATCAAAGTATGCCCAAAACATTGATCACATTCGTATGATCACGTTCGTACATTACTGTATGGACACTGAAGCATGTACTAAATGCACTTTGCAGGCCATGCATGGTCATGAAGTGTTGCCATACTTTCAATTCAGTATTCATGCAGATTATGTAGGTCCTAATAAACACTGGTGACTTAGTTTTGATTAGAACAACTTGATTAATACCGACAACCTTTTAACCCAAATTCAATAGTCAGCTTTTCAGCAGCTTGCACGTACAGTGTGAAAGATAAATTAATAGCAATGGGCTAAGCTAGCTTAGACCTTTTATTGGTATTGACTAAATTCCTACATGTACACCTGTATATCCAGTTACCTTGATATTGATACCTGTTTATTTTAACAATTCCACTTTCTGAATTAGGTTATGAAACATAATGCTACGTACTGTATTTCTGTTATCAGTATGTTTATGGATTTCTGAAATTTATCCTAGGATGTTGCAAATGGGTAGGGTTCACATACGTTTCACTAGAACTTGGCAATACTGTTACCAAGTTGTCATTACCTTCCCTGTTATCACAAGTTGCGTCTGTAAATTTATGAGATGTCATTTGTATAGAAATTTATTCATGCACAAACTCAGTTTAAGGTTTCATTTGTAACAAGCAAATAAACTGGAAAATTTGTTGGTCTAAACAATAGGACAACAATCTCCTTAAAAAATGAGTTCAAGAGTAAAAATAAACAAAACATTTGTCTTCCTTAAAATAGGAAGTATGCCTATGAAAAGTTTGATGTTGAATTAGCATTTATTCTAACAAACAAGCCCAGTGGAAGCACTTTATCCCCATAATCAAAAGGGTAGACTCAATCGCTCTCAAAATTGCTTCAAGTGCTATGCTCCTGACAGATCTGTCCATTGACCTGTTCTCGAGCTTATCCAGTGTTATTTTTCCATATGGAGCATCTTTGACAATTTGTATGAACATGTATTGACCGATATTGCCAGGTGACAGGTATATTATTATTTAATAGCTTAGAATGAGTGATATATCGCATATATCTTTTAGTCATCTTTGCAAGGTCAATCGAACCTAGCTGTGTCATTAATCAATTCATTAGTCAAAGTCAGAACTGGAAGTGTTAAATTGTAGCCAACTTATTGAATATGTTTTTTCAGTAACAGCTGATTGGCCACGTTATTAATCCACATTCGTGGTATTCTATTAGCCACTTTTTGTTGTAAGTCGTTCTTGCCATTTTGCAACAATTCATTCTATACATAGGCTATTGTAGTGTTACATCTAATGGCTCGCTATCTACATAGCTCTTTTCATTGTTTAGCTAGTGTAATAACATTCTGATTATTTCGTTAAGATTTTTTATTGAGAATAAGCATCATTGCCATGTTGTGTAAATTCGTGAATCCTTATACAAGTACTATGAGTATAATCAGATGGAAAACCATTTAAGTAAATGCTTGGAATGATAGCATCGTTTGGAGCTTTCTAATAATAGACATCAGCATGCCCTTTTCTTTTATATCCATATGCATAGCTATATTTTGCAAAAACTTCAATTGCAATGCAGTATTACCAATGGTTAATGGGAACAAGTCTGTAGTCAGACAAATATAAAAATATATTTGTGAAGTTAATGTGATGACAGTGAGACTGCACAAACGGATCCGCATCGAATCTCTCCGTAAAGGGTTTCCAACAAGGAATGAAAAATGATATGTGCCTTCCCTGCTGGTGACGCATATTGTTTTACTTGATCCAACTTGGTCGAGACCTAGAATGATACTGAAATGTAGAATAAAATGTCGACTGGTTATGCACTCGTAAAAATTCGGATCCGTCCGGTTCATGCAGAAGGGTAGGCCTATATGCAGAGCTCTGATCTAGTGTGCACCTACAGTGTAGTGATGAACTCTTGAGCTTCTAATTCCACATGTTCTTGTTCAACAACTAGCCAATAATTCTGTACTTTAGCAAACTGTTGAAAATTAGAAATAATAGTTTCGTTCCTAAGCTATTCTGTCATCAATTTTGATCTTTCAGTTGTATTCATGATTGAAAATTTTATTCTGGTGCATACATTGGTAACCTTCACAATAGTAAATAATCTCCTGTCTTTCCATTAATGGAGTTTTTAGATACCGTACCTTGTTATTTTCTACTAACGTTTAATGCATGTGAATATTGTTTTTATTATTGGTTTCTTTATGAGTGCCCTATTTTGATTGGGAGATGTATAGCTAAACTATCCACTTTAAAAGTTCTTTTATTACATGTACCAATTTAAGAGGCTTTATTAACATGAGAAAACTGCATTCATGCCTTCAAAGGCACATGCGATGTAATGATGTATTTTTCATGGTGTAGACTGCATTCAATGTGTAGTAGGCCTACATCATGGTATATTGTTGCAAAACTCTGACATGATGCGCAATAATTGCAGCTGTTTGTTGCACCCATTTTGGTCTGGAGTGTTTTGGCAGAAGCCCATCCAGGTAACTCAGTAAAATTAGCTTATTGGCAACCAAACAAGACAGTGAGGATTTTTTTCTGCAGGACTAAGCTTATGGATTTTTTTTCTCATTCTAAGGAGGAGCTGACAAGGTTGTCTTTCAAGAGTGGTTAGCAAGGGTAATTTTTGGATGCAATTTTCGCATCTAGGTTATTGTGGCACACCCTCTTAATGTTTTGTTAAGGATATTTTGGCTGTATATTGCACATTTTAAAAGTAAAGTATTATAAAGTCAACGGAATCATTGTTAATGGTGCAAAAAAGAACCAGAAAATCAATCTTGCACCTACTTTTATATATTGTACTTTAGCAGTCGTGAAGTCAATGTACAAAAGAAATGCATTAATTGGTTTAAAAACAGTGATATCCTTGTGTGAATTTTTTTTAAACCAATTTTCACGATTGCCAAATTAAGATTCGTAAACTTCTGTCTGAAAACGTATACCAACATTCCTGGAATCCATATCGCTTTCTTGCTCGTGACAAATTCATGACATGAATGTCGTCAGTCGGTGTCATCTAGGTGCCCGAGTGGTTTTGTTCGATTCCCGAGTTGGCGTAGTATCTGCATTTGTGGTCTTCATAGTTTCCCCAGAATCACCCAGGCAAATGCTGGGATTAGTTCCTATATTTAAATCGGCCATAACCGCAAAAGATTGTCGTAAGCCTGACCCTAGGACTTAAGGTGGAAGGTGGTCATCCTAGCGAAGTTATCAGAACCAATAATCTGGCGAAACTAGCCAAAAAACCATATGGTCTCTTCTACCAAACATGATTACCATGAGTTTTTCTTTTAATTGATATCATGTGGCACCCACAGCGGCATCCCAAAAATTGTTCGCCTACAAATGTTGTGTATTGTTTTTGAGGTCGCTCTCCCTCAAACTCCATCTAGGGATCAATACAGTGTAGATAGATAGAACAGTGTATAAGAAAATTTAGGATTGTATGGAAATTCAACATTGACAGTATATCAAGCTAAGATGATCGTAAGATTCCGTTGGTGCACACTTGAGAGAAATTAGGAAATGTTAAATTTTACCCTTCAATACTCATTCAGGCAATGGCATGATGATGTCGATCTATTTTGATAAACCTGGGGTTAAATTCAAGTCGGCTGTCTTGTTGTTCTCCGCTAGTTTCTTCAATATGGTCCACGGTCCTCCAGCCTTCCTTTCCTGTCTTCAAGCAGGACCGTTTTTTGGGTGCTGTTTAGTTTTTAGTAACAATTGCGCCCAAAAGCCCCACCTCTTTTGATAGATTAAAGTTATCTTGCAGAATGCTAAATATTTTCCATGATTTAGAGGTTTCATTAGAGGGTTGTTTAATTAACAACATTTTCAGGTTCTTTACAAAGGCCATATGACCTAAGTGTGTAGGTCATTAAAACGTGCTATTTGGTATATCATTTTGGCATAAATAAGGGTGATAAATGCGATCCATTTTTCGCTTGTATTTTTAAGTTTGCTTCAGAGTGTTTCATGATATCATTATAAAATGATAATCATATACAAGTAATTCGGTTTAACAAGTTTTTTTTGGAATAAACGCAATCCAACTGTAATGAGAAGTGCAGAGCAGCTCTGCCATGCTTGTTTTTGAAACCTGTATCTCTTTTGAAAACTATACAATATGCAATTGCCAAGTTGTTGAGACGATGCCGTTTTTGTCATTTAATGTTCTGGCTATTAGAAGGCATATTGCAGGGTTGCTACCGACAGGGAAAGTCAGGGAAAATCACTGATTTTAGCGATTTGTCAGGGAAAATAACTGATTTTAACGATTTGTCAGGGAATTCAATAGTAAGGTGGCAGATCAAAGATGGAGGGCGCTACTTCCTCCGTTCTTTGAAGTCCTTTAAGCTACACGGGTTGCCCTAGATTTTAGCTCATTTGGGACATTCCAGTAAGTACGAAATTTTTAACTATTAAACTACATGCACTTGTGCCATGGATAGGGCACAAAGAGGCGAAATTG
>JAQGAO010004577.1:0-14929 GCA_034697705.1 Ommatoiulus sabulosus
AATATAGGGGGCAAAAACATACTGGACAAAATATACTTAACAAAATAAACTGAACAAAACATACTGGGGTAAAAATATACTGGTAAAAATATAGGGGGCAAAAACATACTGGGGTAAAAATATACTGGTAAAAATATAGGGGGCAAAAACATATATACTGGACAAAATATACTTAACAAAATAAACTGAACAAAACATACTGGGTTAATAATATACTGGAGAAAAATGTAGGGACAATGTACTGGACAAAATATACTGCGTTTCAGTATGTTATTACCCCAGTATGTTTTGTTCAGTTTATTTTGTTCAGTATGTTTTGTCCATTATATTTCGTCCGGATACCGTATTACAGAGTACTCCCAGACCTGGAAAACATGGAGAGGTCAGGGGACTTGAAAATGTATGGAAACGTCAGGGAGAAGTCAGGGGACTTGAAAATGTAATCGACGAAATACGAGGGAATTCAAAATTTCGTAACATGGGACTCGCGTATAGTATTACAGAGTACGTACCCCAGACCTGGAAAACATGGAGAAGTCTGCAGGGAATTTGAAAATGTTTGGAAAAGTCAGTGAATAATAGCTTATTTTCAACATTTTTCGAGGTCATCTTTACAAATTTTTCCACGTTTTCCCGAAGACAACTTTGCAACATTTTCCACGTTTTTCGAGTACAAATCTTCAACATTTTCAACTGTTTTTGAGTCCAGGTTCGTAAGATTTTCAACAATTTCCGAGGAGAAATTTGCAAAATTACCAACAGATTCTGAGGACAGATTGGCCAAATTCTCAACCTTTTCGGAGTAAAAAATTTACGTTTTCCGAGTACAAAGTTTAAGGACGTCCTTTTTGAATGGCCCATCTATACTCGTATGTAATTATAGATTGTATAATCGCGTACATTTGTATATTTTATTTAGTTATAATGGGACTCGGTATAGTGTTACAGGGTACCCCCAAACCTGGAAAACATGGAGAAGTCAGGGTATATGAGAATGTATAAGGAAAAGTCAGGGAGAAGTCAGGGAAGACTATCTTATTTTGAGAAAAATCAGGGAAATTTAACGTATACTCATGTTATTGTAATCTAAAATCAATGCTTTTACATTACATGGTTTTTCAGAGCTCATTTTCCGAGTAGAAATTTGCAAAATTTTCCACGTTTTTCAAATTTTCCACTTTTATCGAGAGTGTTCCGAAAATTTGTCATTAGTAAATTTTTTAAAATATTTCCCTTGACGATTTTGCAAAATATGTCAATTTCGGATATTGTCATTGATCAGGGAAATCTTTTTAAACCCTGGAAAAGCCAGGGAAGTGGAAAATGAAATTTATGGGAGACCCTGTAAAAATTGATTTTTTTCAAAAAAATTTGCACATGTATTATTTTTTGTTGAGAAATGGTATGTTTTGTTATAGAAAATTGATAATTCGAGACTAATATTTCATCAATTAAAAAAATAAAAAAACTGACGATCTTTCCACACAAAAATCCTAAAAAGATTTATCCAATATATACAAAAAATTTACGACTTTTCCAGCAAAAACAATTACAATATTACAGAGAATTTGAGAATTTCAATTCTGTTATATTTAGTTGATAAAAATTGACGAACTATCATAAATTTTGTAACATTTGGAAAAAAAGTCCTGTTTTTGTTTTGTTTATTATTTTTATTAATATTGTATGAATAATTTTTATAAAAATTGTCAGTTAATTTTTTTTTTTTTTTGGAAAAAAGTCAGTTTTTTTATTTTTGTTAATTCGATGATACTATTTGTTTTTATTTTTTTATTCTGTTACATTTTAAAGTTTTTTGAAAAATTGTCAATTTTTTGTTTTGTTTTATTTTGAGGATGTTGCGTAGGTTTTTGTGTGGAAAAATTGTCAATTTATTATTTTTCATTCGATAAATATTATCGAATAAAAATAATAAATTGGCAATTTTTTGGAAAATGTTCAGTTTTTTGAAGATTTTTTTTGGAAAATGTTCAGTTTTTTGAAGATTGCTTGGAAAATGTTCAGTTTTTTGAAGATTTTTTTGGAAAATGTTCAGTTTTTTGAAGATTTTTTTGGAAAATGTTCAGGGTTTTGAATATTTTTTGGAAAATGTTCAGTTTTTTGAAGATTTTTTGGAAAATGTTCAGTTTTTTGAAGATTTATTGGAAAATGTTCAGTTTTTTGAAGATTTTTTGGGAAATGTTCAGTTTTTTGAAGATTTTTTGGGAAATGTTCAGTTTTTTGAAGATTTTTTGGAAAATGTTCAGTTTTTTGAAGATGTTTTTAAAATCCTTATTTTTAACGAACTAATCTAATAACGTAACGCTGTTTAGTTCACACGTTGTTGTTATTTTACTCCAATTTCTGCATATAGTTTAATCTAAATTTAACCGGCGTTTAATCGAGCTCTTATTTAATCTATTTTTGTCACCATATCAATATGGCGTCACATTCCACTTCCATTATATCAAATATCAACGTGCGCTACTGAATAAATGCTAGCTGATTTCCGCTCAACTTAATGACTAAGCTCGCGTACATTCATTAATTACCGAGAGAACAATAGACCCAAAAAAAAATTAAAATTAAAAAAAAAGATGGCGGCTAGCTGCCTAATGAATTTCTTTTATATTTCATTAATATACTACGTGTTACACATACGATGAAAAAGACATTTTTCTTATAGACTCGCGTTGTATTTGTTACACGTAAGGAAGCTGTAGCAAAAAAAAAAATTAAAAAAATGTAGGCCTAAAAGTCTAGCTCCAAATATTGTCGCCATTTTCGTCCATGAGTGCACATAAATTTTCGATCGATGCCAAAAAAAGGGGACCCATGGCGCCAGGGAACCTCGCTCGAAATGCGGCGAATTACATGCTGAAGCACGAGATAGCGTGGCGATTAATACGTATTATTATGCTCATTAAATTAATTTAATCTCTTATTAGAGCGCACGTGGCGCCCTCTGGACGCCCAGCTTGAAATGTCTCGGTTTTTTTAAAAAAATGTTACAACTGCATGGGTTACCCCCAGACATGGAAAACCTCGGGATGTCAGGGAACTTGAAAATGTCTGGAAAAGTCAGGGAGAAGTCCTTGAAAATGTTCTGGAAAAGTCAGGGAAGTTCGACGTTGTCATGTTGTTGCATTTCAAAATTAATGCTTCTACATGGCTAGATTAGGGCACGTTTTCTGAGTACAAATTTGCAAAATTTTTCACGTTTTCCGTGTAAAAATTTGCTAAATTTTCCATGTCTATACCGCTTAAAAATTTGCAAACTTTTTCATGTCTACCGTGTAAAAATTTGCAAATTTTCCACGTTTTCCGAGGACAAATTTGCAAACTTTTCCACGTTTTCCGAGGGCAAATTTGAAAATTTTCCACGTTTCAGAGCACAAATTTTCAACATTTTCAAACATTTTCCGAATACAAAATTGTCTCATTTTTTTCATTTTTTTTTTGCATTCCAAAATTAATGCTTCTATATACATGGTTAGCTTTTAGGGCACGTTTTCTGAGTACAAATTTGCAAAATTTTTCATGTTTTTCTTGTAAAAATTTGCAAACTTTTTCATGTCTACCGTGTACAAATTTTCCATTTTCCACGTTTTTCGAAGACAAATTTGCCAAGTTTTCCACGTTTTCCGAGGACAATTTTGCAAATTGTCCACGTTTCAGAGCACAAATTTTCAACATTTTCAAACATTTTCCGAATACAAAATTTTCACATTTTTCAAAAAATTGTATGCACATTTTAAAATTTTTAATACATTTTCTGTTAGTTTTCAAAATTGTCGTTAGTTAATTTTGAAAAATATTTTTCAGTGTCGATTTTGCAAAATATATCAATTTTTCACATTGTCATTGGTCAGGGAATGTTTTTTAAAACCTGGAAAAGTCAGGGAAATTGAAAATGAAATTTCTGGGGGAACCCTGTATATGATATAGGTTTTCCGATGATAGTTTTTCTATAAAACTTGACAATTTCACCACATATTTCAAGACGAATATAGAATTTTTCCAAAAATGATACGATTATTAATTTACAAATGAAACGCAATTTTGCGACTGAAGATTTACGATAAAAATACAATTTATGATAATGAAATTGATCTGAAATTATACTCATTGTACTTTGTTTCTGAAACTAAAATTTTAATAATATTAATAATAATTTATCGTAACAAAATGTAGGAAAGTTGTCTCGAAAGTTTTTTATACTGGTTTTCCTAACAATAGATAAAATATTTTTAATGTTACTCAATTTTGCCAAAATTGGCAATATAATCTTGATTAATTAATCTGATTTAAAAGTATACTAATTGTAGTTTATTTGTGAAATTATGATTTTAATAATAATAATAATAATAATATAGTTATCATATTATATACTTGTAAATATACACAATTTCCAGAAATTGAAAACTACGC
Organism: Ommatoiulus sabulosus; assembly: GCA_034697705.1. Lineage (NCBI taxonomy): Eukaryota > Metazoa > Arthropoda > Diplopoda > Julida > Julidae > Ommatoiulus > Ommatoiulus sabulosus. Next base: position 4,432 of record JAQGAO010004577.1, read on the forward strand.
AATGTTTCCTAAAGTTATACAATTTTATCAAAAATTCCCCCCAAAAAAAGTTTTTTTTAATTTTTTCCCTTAAATGTCAATAAATTTTTGTCCTAATACGATTTTATTTTAGCTAAAACTGCACAACGTTTTTAAAATTACATATTTTACTCGAAAAAACTACGATTTCTGATAATTATTTCATGAAAGGATAAAATTCCCGACCTCTTGGGATAATCATAAGGGCCCGTGACGTCATACAAGTCTTAAATTCAAAATGGCGGCATTTTTTTTTTCTTCTTTTTCTTTTTCTACTCTCGCGTCTAAGAAAAGTGTGGGAAAAACCGTTGTCGAAATATTTTCACATCAAATTGTTGGTTAGCTGGATGCACTGGTCAACAGCTTGTTAAAAAGGTCCGAAGCCGGACGTTGATTTATAACTCTTGCCAGAGGGCACTGCACGCAGCCGGGAAAGGAATTCGGACGCGAGGGGGCGCTGCGTTAATCTCCAATTAAAAAAACGATTCCCCTCGTTAATCCGTTTTGGGGAATATTAGGGGTTGAAAGGTGCGATGCAGGAGACAGCTGTCGAAAAATGGAGAAAAACAAAACAAACCCACAAATAGAGTCCTTTTCAGGTCTCGGTCATCCCATCTAGCGACAGTAAAGAGAAACCTTCATGATAGGAGGAAAGACACCAGTGCCCATTTGTTTTGAGCTAGAGCAGGCCCACGTAGCAAAAGGACTAAAAAATGAAGTCATTTTTACGTTATTTTTTGGTCATTTTTAAAAAACGACGTCAATGACAAAAAAATGACGTCATTTCTTGGTCATTTTTCGCCTAAGAAGTGACCACCCAAAACCTGGCTAAAAATGACTTTATTTTTTGGTCATTTTTCGCCTGGCAAAAAAGCCTTGCCCAAGAAATGACTACTTAAAACTTGGCCAAAATTGACGTCATTTTTTGCCTAAGAAATGACCACCCAAAAGCTGGCAAAAAACGACGTCATTTTTTGGTCGTTTTTTCGTCCAAGAACAAAATGTCCACCCAAAACCTAGCATGAAATGAAGTCTTTTTTGGTCATTTTTTGCCCACAAAATGAGCACTGCAATAACGGCCTAAAATAGCGTAATTTTTTTGTATTTTGGCACCCAGTAAGAGACTGTGCCAAAATCTGAATTTTCATCAATATGGTTTACGCATCTTTACAAGCAATTGCGCATGCGCATTACGTTATCAGCCTTTCGATTCCTTTTCTCTACCATCTTAAGACCTTTTCAAGTTTCGAGTCTGGATGGCGCAGTGGATAGAGTGATGTCTCCATAGAAGGCAGGTTGCCGGATCAAAACCAGGCAAGTTGAAACAATTTATTTCCAAATTTATTCCGTCTATATATTTCAATTCCAAATGGGATTAGAGGATATAATATGATAAACAATGTGATTTTTTAAATTCCTTGATTAAATGTCTCATATATAACGTTCGTTTTAGGTCTAAAAAATGACCAAAAAATGACGTCATTTTGTTAGCCGAAAACAAGTCATTTATTTCGTTAAGATGACGTCATTTTTCCGCCTTCTTGCGGACATAAAAACGTCATTTTTTGGTCACTTTTTGGTCATTATGACGCCATTTTTTGGTCAGTTTGCTGCGTGGGCACGGAGTCATCGGTCATCTAAACTCACATGGAATTTTTGTGGCCACCCTGTACGTTACATCAACGATGCTTAAAAAACGAGAATATTAACCTTAAATTTTTTTTTCAATTTAAATAAAATTTTTCACCATTGAAATTATTCGTTCATTTTTTTTGTTGAAAAACCACAAAAAATTCAAATTTTTATTCGATTTTAAGTTACAAAAACTTAAGTCAGGGTTCGCGTAAATCGACAGGTTTTTAATTAAGTCAAAATTTGTGTTTAGTTTTAAAGTATAAGATAAACGATGAAAAATATCAACATTTTCCATCGTTTTTTACATTTTTAACGAAAAGTTGATGAATATTTTTAAGTTTTTCAGATAAAAAACTATTTTATTTCACATATTAGTTTCAAAAGTATAAATTTCCCACAATGTGCGGCGTGTTAGTTTTAGAATTTTAAATTTAAACTTGCTAAAAATTTCAGAAGCAACTCGTAAAATAAAAATATTACTCCAAAAACTCGAGCTTTTTTAACAAAAATTTCACATTTTTCAATGATTTAAAAAAAAAAAAAAAAATACGTGAGAATAATGCATTCATATAAACCAAATGTTGAATTTTGCACTTTTTTTTAAAGTATATATACATAGTATTTTAAAATAATGGATGGAATGTCAATTTTTTTAAATAATGAAATGGAATTGTGAAGACATTTAACATTATGGGAAGAATAGTTTCTAAGTAAGCATTATTTAAATAAGGATCGAGTTGCTTCTGAAATTTCTAGCACGATTATTCTAGAAATTTTGAAAATCACAACTAGGGTGGAATTAGAATATTCTATCTCAAGTTTGGATCGAAAATCGTTTTAATTACGATTCATTTCATTGTTCAAAATGTTTCAAAATTTTGAAAAAAATTTCAGAAAACAATTCTTAATTTACATCTCGTGGTATGGAGCGCCATCTCAACCTCGATTTTGTACGAGTTGCTAAATCGTACGTAATATTTAACATTGGAAATTTGTTCGACTAAATACAAAATTTTCAGAACCACATTTAAACCCAAAAAAAAAACAAAAAAATTAAATAAACGTGAAAGATTCGTTTATTTAGGTTCTGATAATATTTGGGCAAAATTTAAAAAAAATTCAATTTACATAAATAAAAATCGAATTTCTTAAACAAAATATTTCTATAACCTTTAACGAAATTAATTTTTTAAAATAAAATTCCATCGATAAATCCATTCAAAAAATAAGTTTTGTATGATGATGAAAATCCATCATCTTAAATCTCCTAAATTAAAATAATTAATTCGTTTCTCGATTTAATTAAAGAAAATCGATTTTAAACAACATTTAATTAAATTTAAATCAAGAAGCGAAATTATTAGATAGAAAAAAACTAAAAAAGTAATTTCTCAAAAATGTATTCTCAAAATTACGCAATTAAATTTTAAAACGACGATGATAGAAATTCACAACGCGATTTTCGCAAATTTCAGGCTAATACTTCTTTTAATTACAAGAATAATAAAAATTAATAAAAAGTAAACAAATAAGTTGGCTGCGAGCGAGGTACCGAGGAAGTAGGCTGAGTGGTTAGCATTCTCGCCTTGCATTCGGTAGACCCGGGTTCGATTCCCGTGTCAGGTATCCTCGATTGTGGTTTTTCATGGTTTCCCACAATCCTTTGAGGCGAATGATGGGATAGTTCCAATCTGAAATCGGCCATGACCGTATTCCTTTCCCATTAAGATGTTGGGATCAATCATGACGAGAATGGGGCCCATTGTGGTTTTGGGGTTGTTTTTAATTTCGTGTTGTATATGATAACGTAGCTGCATTCGAGTAGTTTTTGCTCCATTTTATGCATCCAGGTATTGAAGAAGTTACTTTTTTAAGCAATTTTGAAACAACCGTAGTGGCCGTCCAGAAATGATGTCATGCTTTTCTCGAAGATTTTTAGACTTCCCTATCCCCCACCCCCGAAGTCACAATTTGTCACAAATTTCCCATACTCCCCCCTCCCCCTTCCCCCCAAATAATGATTTCACGATTTTCTTCGATCGGCAGTTAGTACTCCACTAAAATAATAAGCTTCTATGTAAAACGAAAATTTAAGGTGCTAAAAACATATTCGTGTATATGAACCCTTGTAAAATGAAACGAAATGTGGCATCACAGGGTTCCCCTAGAAATTTCATTCTTAGCTTTCCTGACTTTTCCAGGTTTCATTCTTAACTTCCCTGACTTTTGCAGGTTTTTAAAAAATTCAAAAATTGACATATTTTGCAAGCTTTTCTAATGACAATTTTGAAAATTAACATCGAAAATTTTTGAAACCATTTGGAAAATAGTGAAAGTTTGTCCTCGGAAAACGTGAAAAAATTTTAAAGTTTGTCCTCGGAAAACGTGGGAGTTTTTGTAATTTTGTCCTCGGAAAACGTGGATAATTTTGCAATTTTGTCCTCGAAAAACGTGGCAATTTTGCAATTTTGTCCTCGGAAAACGTGGATAATTTTGCAATTTTGTAATCGATAAAGTTGGAAAATTTTCCACTTTTCTACTTGAAAAATGTCATCTGAGCTAAAATGTAGAAGCATTAGTTTCGGACTGACTTTTTCAAAATAATTCATTTTTTTCTGACCTTTACAGGTTTTTCAGATCCAGGAAAACACCGATAAATATATTTTGAATAAGATGCATAACCGAAGTAGCATTCGTAAATATACTACTAAATATTAGAACTACGAGGATAGAAATTTACAACGAAATATAGCTCCTACGATTACATAATAATCACTCGAAAAATATACTTTTTTTACAAAATTTAGATTTGCGTAGATTCCTCCCAGGCTTCAAATTTCAGGCGAAAAAAAAAGTAAAAAAATTAAGTGGGTTTCGAGGTACCGAGCAAAGGTGGTTGAGTGGTTAGCATTCTCGCCTCGCATTCGGACGACCCGGGTTCGCTTCCTGCCATGACCGTATTCCGTTCCAATTGAGATGATGGGATCCATCTTTACCAGACTGTGGCCCATTGTGGTCTGTCGCAGGAGTTATTTTTTAAAAAAATGTCAAAACTATCTTACACAAAATAAATAATAATCGTACGATTAAAGTACGTTTATTTATTTAGTGTAAAATTAATAAAAAAATTCATTTTTTACTACAAAGTACAAATTGAATTGACACTTGAAATTAAACGAGAATATTGACCTTTGAAATTTAAATAGAATTTTTCAGCTCGATATTGAAGTTATTCGTACAAAATTTCACAGTTTTTTCGATTTTAAAAATAAAAGTTAAAAAAATCTAAGTCCGGGTACGCGTGATTAGACAGATTTTGAATTAAGTTCAAATTTGTTTTCAATTTTTAAGTATAAGATAAACGATGAGAAATATCAACGTTTTTTACATTATTCACGAAAAGCGGATAAATCTCAAATGTTAGTTTTAAAAGTATAAATTCCGAAAATGTGCAGCGTGTTAGTTGAAGAATTTTAAAGTTAAACTCGCTAAAAATTTTCGAAGGAACTTGTGAAATGACCAATACTGACTCCATAACGTCGAGCTTAATTTATAAACTAAAAAAATAAACAAGATAAAAATGCATTCGCGCGAAATATAATTTCGTAGGACGAACGAGACAAGGTTCCATTTTTTTAAAATGCGAAATTTTAAATTTCCAGGTTTATTTACCTTTTACTTTAAAGACCTAAAAAAAGTGAAATTTTTTTAAGCATAATATGGAAATTGGAAGACACGAAACATTATGTAAAGAATAGTTTCGAATAGTAATACGAAATTTTGAATTTTGAGTTTTTTCCAAGTTTATTTGCATTTTAGTTTAAAAAATTGAAAGAAATGTGAAATTTTTTAAAAACATGAGATGGAAATGTGAAGACACGACACATTACGAAAAGAATAGTTTCTAAGTATAAGCATTACTCAGGGCTCCCCCAGAAATTTTATTTTCAATTTCCCTGGCTTTGTCCAGGTTTTAAAAAAATTTCCCTGACCAATGGCATCGTGAAAAATAAACATATTTTCCAAGATTGTCGCTGGACAATATTTTGTTAAATTAACAATTTTTTTTATAAATTTAAAAAAATTGCGTGAAAATTTTTTAAAATGGGAAAATATTGTATTCGAAAAATGTTAAAAATTCGTGCATGGAAAAAGTTGGAAATTTTGACATCCTTTCTTCGGAAAATGTGGAACATTTGTATTCGGAAAACTTAGAGAATTTTGAAAATTTTACAACAAAAACCATTTTGCTATTTCTTACTAAGAAAAAGTGGAAAATTTTGCAAATTTGTACATGGAAAACGTGGAAAAACATGTAAACGTTGATAAGCCCTCGAGCTAACCTCGTAGAAGTATTAATTTTGGATCGTCGTGACTGCGTTGATGCCGTTGAATTTCCCTGACTTTTACAAAATAAACCATTTTTCCTAGACTTTTCCAGGTCATTTTCAAGTTCCCTGACTTTTCCAGGTTTTCCAGGTGTGGAGGAATTCTGTTTTAACTACTAATGCAGATATTTTAGTAGATTTAAGAATGAACCGAGCAAGGTGGCTGAGTGGTTAGCATTCTCGCCTCGCTCTAGGTAGACTCGGGTTCGATTCCCAGTTGATGCATGATTTGTTATCTTATTATTTTTCAATTAATTTAGATGTTTTTAGGGTGTAAAAATAGAAGATATCATTGAAGATATCAACCCACGTTGTAAAGAAGTACCGAGCAAGGTGGCTGAGTGGTTAGCATTCTCGCCCCGCATTCGGCAGACCCGGGTTCGATTCCCGTGTCGGCTATCCTCGATTGTGGTTTTTCATGGTTTCCCACAAACCCTTTAGGCGAATGCTGGGATAGTTCCTAAATTAAATCGACCATGACCGTCTTCCTATTCCTATTAACACGTGTAAACATCCATCATATAAAGGTGAAGAACTTCTCTAATCTTTTCTAGAACTAACTTTTGGACGGATTTTTTCCCCGTTATCTTGATAGCAGTTCGATAATTTCCTCGAACAGAGTTTACGTGTTTTTTTAGTCGTTTTGTAGCATCGTGTTTGACCTCTATAATTTCTGCACTCAGGTTGTCTCCCACGTAGCAAAATGACCAAAAAATGACGTCATTTTCTGGTCATTTTTCAAAATTGACGTCAATGACAAAAAAAATCTCGTACTTTTTTAGTCAGTTTTCGCCCAAGAAATGATCACCCAAAACCTGGCAAAAATTGATGTAATTTTTTGGTTAATATTTTTGTTAAAGAAATGACCACTTAAAACTTGAGCAAGAAATAACGTCATTTTTTGCCGAAAAAAATGACTATTCAAAGCATGGCAATAAATTACATCATAATTTTGGTCATTGTTTGCCTAAAAATTTACCATTATAAAACTAACCCTTGCATTACCTTAAAAGCCGTTGTATTTGGCGTAAAACAACATTATTTTAGACGAAAATGGCATTTGTTTGTTAACGAAATTTAATTGTTTACAATTTTTATTTAACGAATTATTTATTAAAACTAATAACATTTGTAAAAATACAATCATGTTTGTTCCTTTAAAATTATAATGTCTAAATTGGTGTTTAATGTAGGCTAACCATATTGAAATGATTTGTTATGGAAATTTAAGAGTTTAACCTGAATTAATGATTGTTTTTCGGAAAAATACCAGATAATAACGGTGAAATATTTGCAAAAAATAAAAATGTTGCACGAAAACACCCAGTTTTAATTCCATGAAAATTCTAAGTGTTAATCGAAATTGGTGCCGTTTCATGAAAAGCAATTATATTTCCTACTAGCTGGACGGCCGGCTTTGCTCAGGCTTTTCAATGTTTATATGCTAGGCGTACCAGGCGAATCTGAGAGACGAACTTTTTTACTATGTTAATACAAAATGTATTTATAGCATAAAAACTCGAGTGAAGATAATTCTTGTTAATGCCACTGGACAATGTTAAAACAAATTACCAAAATCAGTTTTTTTAAACATATGTCATAATTTCTTTCAGATTCGCCTGGTATAAAAACATTGAACAGCCTGGGCAAAGCCGGGTCGACTGGTCGTCCAGCTAGTCGTGTATAAAATTAGCATGTGTAATTTTGTTGTTGTTTAGGAAAATTTGTTTGAATACCTAGAAAAGTCATGAAAATGAAATATGAAAAGGTGGAAATTTTTTCAAATTTGTACTCGGAAAAGGTGGAAAAATTTGCGAATTTGTACTCGGAAAATGCGCAGTGAGCTAACCATGTAGAACTATTAATTTTGGTTCGTCATGACTGCGTTGAATTTCCCTGATTTTTTTTAAAAAAAGCCATTCATTCCTTATTTTTCCCGGTTTTCCAGGTTTTGCAGGTATGGGCGGGAAAAAACCGTGTAATTTGGTCCCGTGTAGGTTTTGCAAAATCTTGTATTACATTAGCATATGTCAATTTTGACGTTGTTTAGGGGAAATTTGTTTGCAAATTTGTATTCATAAAACGTGGAAAAATTTGCAAATTTTTACTCGGAAAACGTGAATGATTTGGCAACTTGATACTTTAAAAAACCAATATAGAATTTGGCAAATTTGTACACGGAAAACGCGGAAAATTTTGAAAATTTGTACTCGAAAAACCTATAGAATTCGGCAAATTTGTATACGGATAGCGTGGAAAATTTCTCAATTTTGTACTTCAAAACCTACGGAATTTGGCAAATTTGTATACGGATAGGGAGAAAAATGTTGAAAAGTTATCTTCGAAAATGTGGACAAAATTTTAAATTTGTACTCGGAAAATGGGCTCTGAGCTAACCATGTAGAAGTAGTAATTGTAACTCGCCATGACTGCATTGAATTTCCCTAACTTTTCCAGATATTTTGCAGTTCCCTGACTTTTCCAGGTTTTCTAGGTTCGGGGGAATTCTGTGTTTTTGTCCCTTGTAGGTTTTGTAAAATCGTGTATAACATTGGCATATGTCCATTTTGTCATTGCTCAGGGAAATTTGTTTGTAAACCAGGAAAAGTCATGAAAATAAAATAAAATTCGCAAATTTCTAAAAAAAAATCTCGCAAATTTCTGGAAAAATTTTTTCGCAAATTTGTGAAAAAAAAAATGTTGCAAATTTGTGAAAAAAGAAATTAGAAAATTTGTGAAAAAAAAATTCGCAAAATTGTGAAAAAACAATTTCGCAAATTCGTGAAAAAAAATATTTTGCAAATTCGTGAAAAAGAAAAATTTCGCAAATTTGTGAAAAAAACGTGTGGCGCCTACTGGCGGCCATGCCAGCGCGTTTTAGCGTCTCCAAAATGCTCGTCCCCCTTGGCCCTGAGCCAGCGACACAGACTCGCTTCAAAAATTTCCTTCCTCCCCCCCCCTCACGCTACGCGCGATATGATAATGGCCCCATCCTGAAGCCACACACACACGAAAATCACAAACACCAAAGGAATTCAAGATGGACGCGTTTTGTATTTTATAGATATAGACGTGTTCAAAAAGTTCGGGGCCTTGAAATGTTTTGCATTTATCAGGTTTTTTTTCATCAGGTTCGACTGTATCTTGAAAAATATTGAGAAAGTACATGCAGTCTAATCGCGATAACGTTGTTTTATTGGTAAATGCCTAAAAATTGTATGTTAAATAAATAAGGTATTTCAGGGAAAGTATTTAGACATTTTTTGAATTTCTGATTTATGCAATGAAATTTTTAACAAATAATTTATGTTTTTATTTTTCAAGAATGTACAACGATCATATAATCTAGAGTTAAATATGAATTATTCTCAATAAATATGTTTACATGCATTTTTCGTTTACTTTTAAATACATTTTTCAATTATTTCCAAATAAATCTTAAATTAAGGATTAATTAATTTAGGATAAATTTTTAAAAAAATGTATCCCCTGTCTCTAAAACATTTTTTTTAAAAATTTTTTAAATAAATGAATGTTTGAATGTATCTGTATAATCGATCATCACGCTCAAAAAACAATACAGTGGAACCTCATTAAGAAAACTCGCTTAATAAGAATTTCTGATAGTGCGAGCTAATTGCCAGTCCCCGTCATAGGTATACATCGAATAATGTTAATTTATTTGTTGACAGCGAACTCGAATATTACAAATATTTTGCTAAGACAAATGATTTTAGAGTTCCAAGAATTCATGGCACATTTCGTTAAAAGGAATTTATTTAGACGATATGAAAAATACATCCGTTCTTACTACATGTTAGATCTTCCATTTAGTTCCCACAGTGGAAATATGAAGTCTCCGAGGGTCGGTCACGACTAATCGGATATTAATAATAATTATTATTTACTTAGAGAATAGACTGTTTGGTTTCTGATAATACCAACTAAGGTTTAAACTAATTACGTCCCTTTATGGTCGTCTTAACAAGATTCAACTGTAATTAAGACATACTAAAAGATACATATTAATTTACTCCATCCAGATTTGCGATGCAAAATGATGAATTTGCACGAATGCTATTTTGCTTCGTGTGTTTAATATATAGTTAATTCTGTTATCAGATTAGACCAAATTGTGGTTGGAATGTTAAATAGATTCTCGGTACTGGGTTTTTCCTAAAAGTGTGTCTTATCAATCGTCAAATTTTAGCCTACTTTGCCCTTGAGATTTTTATCTCACGATTTCTGCTTGAATTTATCTAAATTGGAGAAAAGTCGTATCGCTTAATAACTACTTGTAATTGTGGATTTCATTTTCTTGTTTAATTTATGGATGAGACCAGGGTCTGTAAACCCATCTAGGCATGTTGGATCGGTGTACCCCATATGGAAAAAATATATCTGGAAAATATATTTCAAAATATGTTTGGTATATATGGAACATATACTGAAATTGG
>JAQGAO010004578.1:0-14929 GCA_034697705.1 Ommatoiulus sabulosus
ATTGAATGCTTCTACGTGGTTAGCTAAGGGCCCTTGCAACCTATGCAAACTTTTTAAAATATTTCCATTACAAATTTAAAATATTTTCCACAATTTCAGAGGACAAATCATCATAATTGTCAAGTGTGCAAGGATAAATTTTCGAAAGTTTCTGAGGAAAAATTGGCAAAACTTTCAACAAAATGCTAGAAATTGTTATATTTAAAAAAAAATTGTCTTATTAATTTTCGGAAATTTTCAATTTTTGAAAGTTTCCAAGGACAAACAAATCGGAAAAACTTCTGAACATTGTTCCTCACCATCCTCACCAGACCCAACATTGTTTAAATGTTCAGAATTTAAAAAAATATTGTCATGCTAATTGAAAATTTTCCTAAGTTAATTTTGAACAAAGTGGTCCCGTGTAGGTTTTCAAAATATTGGTCAGGGAAATTTGTTTCAAAACCTGGAAAAGTTACAAAAGCTAAATATGAATTTTATGTGTCAACCCTTTCTGATTTTGTAATGCCATTTTGATAAATTATTCACTAATATCGTGAATTAAACTCTTTAAAAGACTATTTGAACTTCGACCTCAGCAAAACAAATTCTTCTGAGGAAAGAACTAATTTTAATATGAACCCTTATATTAAAAAGTGTAATTATAGCGCTCAGTAGTGTGTTTTAATTAGTTCCGAAATTAATTTTAAAATAAAGGTACTTGTGCTTAATTCTTATCATCTATTACAATATTGATAATAACAGATTTGTCTTTACGAAACAGTAATTTAGAAGAAAAAAAAGCAATGAACCAACAGAAAAATTTACTTGCCTCACTCCATATGCCCTGATGTTGGACTTGTAAAATTCCAGACATGAAAATGTCAAAAAATTCGGAAAAGAAAAATTGTGAAATGAATGGGGGTATGGGGGAATTCATTTTCACAATTTTTCTTTTTAGAATTTTTTTGTTCAAAGTTTCATGTATACATTAGCAGAAAGGGCCTGAATTATGTTTAATTCATATTAGGAAAAATTTCGCCGCATAAAATTATGTGGTTTTGCAAAGATTGCGAGAAATGAAGATGCGCTCCTATTGCTTTCCACTGGTTGCAAGGCGTCGTCTTCTAAAACCTTCCTCACCACTTTAGGTAATATTTTGGCCCCTTGGTGGCGCGTCATGTCAACGCATGCTCAGTTTAGTAGTGGTTACACTGTCGTTTTGTTGGTTGTGAATACAGCATCACCATCATATTGTGGTCACCATATATTGGTCTTTTCGTAGACTGTGTCCAATGCCAAAGTATTTTCCAATTCTTTCGAGGCGTTTTTCGTCGCATCTCGTCAGCCAGACCATTTTTTCCCTCGTGATTTTTTTATCACTTATAACATTTTATTTCATTTTATTTTAAATGAAATTATAAATGGAAAACGAATTAACTACGATAATTACCTTAATAACATTGCCAAACACGCTTCGATGACCTTCATCCGTGAAACAACCGAAGTAGAATGACTATAGAAAACGAAAATTTACATTATATAAGCTGAGATCGGCATACGTACTGTAATTTAACCACAAACCGCACATGTGAAAACAAGTCTGCAGAAACCGATTTTAGCAACTTTTTTTAGCGCAAAAATAATGGCTGTCGTCTGGCTTTTTAATCACCTTGCTGCTCGATCCTTTAATTTGTATTTACTGTACTTATAATACAAAACGTGGAAACAAAAACATCCAAAGAAATACTGTACACGCACTATTACATTTACGATAGCTTCAGTCTGGATAGCTTTAAAATAACTCATTAAACTCTCCAAATATATTGAGGGTTAATCTGTTTTGAAATTTAACAGGGATACTGATTACCGAGACAAAAAAATTTAAAAGTTAGGAACACGTCACCAAGGAAACTTAAACTGAAACTTGGTTTTCGAAACTGGAATGCAAATTTCCAAACAGTGGCGCTGGCTTTCTGAAATCAATTGGGAATTTCCTTCTTCCCTTGATGTGTTAAACCCAACTTTATAGCATGACACTTTTGGCAGTCGTGAAGTCACGACGTGTGCAAAAAGAATGCATTAATTTGTCTAAAAAAAAAGGATAACCTCGAGTGAATTTTTTAAACCAATAAGTGAGTCGATTTTTATATATGACTACACGAATTTTGGAAAAGCTGGTTGAGTTAGAAACATGTTGCATTCGGCTATTCAGTTTCTTCGTCTTTCTTATCGCATTGTCCAGGAAACAAGGTAACTGGAAATGTCTGCAATTCGTCTGCTTTCACCTTGCTTGCAAATACGAGTTTTCTGATCGAATGTAAGGTGATATTTTTTATTTTTTCTGAACAAAATCTCGCTGAATAATGTTAACTTTACTGGGAAAACTTCTTGAATAACTTAACTCGGCTTAGGTTACAACCTTAGCGATAAACAGCTCATTAGTCGAATACAGTTATTCTTTTCAGACGTTTCCTGGACGTCCACCGAGTTCAAGATTTGGGTGTATAGTTTGGCAAGTGTATTTTCCTAGTTATTATATTTTATCTAATATACTTATCGACGTGTGAATCTTCAGCTATTTGAAACCGCTCTTTGGTGTATCTTTTGCCCCAATGAGTTGGTCAACAGTAGCTAAATAATGAACCATAATGGACACGTATATGCATGTACTGTACGTGTAGTTTAATTGATTCTAAATTATACATATGTTTATGATATCTGGTCATTTTATTCGTCATTTCATGTTTGAGAACGAAGTTTTATGGATATTTGCACTTACTGGCTTGATTGACAGAGAGATATAGAAGGAAGCCCGATTGTGGAAAATGCACCTGTGTGGTTACTTTGAAACGTAGGACGTACACTGTACAGCTAGTACATATCCAACCCAGTTATAAGACTGGCTACCCGGTTGTATATTGCTTAGCTAACCTATCTCAGTACTTGTTGCAGAAATGCACATCTTGAAAGCATTATGGGCGGGTGATAAATAAGTTTTAGGATGCAACAGTTCCCATACAACGACATAATAAGAGACAGGACGTATGCACACAGTGCAAGAGAAGGAAGAGAGCACAGTGGTGATGGCCAATTTTTAGAGAAACTTTCCCTGAATTTTCTTGGAAATAACTTAATTTGTAAAACCAGGCTATCTCGACTTTGGTTTCAAACCTTAATGGTCTCCTAAATGCGAGGCTGATAGTTCTAACACTCTGCTAGCATGCTTGTGGTATTCCATTGCATTATAGGTTGGGCTGGATGAATGCTATAGGCAATACCCAATATGTCGTGACAGATTTCATAATTGAATATTCATGATTATTTTATTGCAATTAGGTATAAAAATGGGAAACAAAAGAAACGCGCGATCGCCTAGAAAGCCCAATATGTGCTCTAAATCTCGTGTGCAACGACTGCGTTGGAAAATGGAGAAGATGAAGAAGATGACAGCTATTGCAGCTTCGAGTACAGGTCAAGATAACGATGATGAAATCAGGTATATATAGTTTGCGATACACAGGTAAGATTTAGGATGAGTTTCATTAAATCCCAATACCTTTTCTTCGAAAAAACATTGAAAATAAATTTTATTTAATGCCAAATAATTTTATTCCAAGCAAAAGGTGTCAGTTCTTTGTTTTTTGTCATCTGTATCAGCTTTTTATTATAAATTAACCAATTATTCTTTCAATTATATAATTTCAGAGTTATCCTATAGATAATAACAATTAGCACAGTATACTGTACAATTAGTGTCTTAAATTTAAAGTAAAATTAATGTTAAACTGCAGTAAACTTGAGTTAATCTACATGATGCGATCTGCAGTTATTTTAAGAAAAATCCAAAGCACTTTATACACTACAATAATGCTCTCATTTTACTCTTCCATTTCAGTTCTAACGAATCGGTTGCATTACATTCTTCAACATCAGTCACGTCTAATGGTCCTGTTGACCATGAGGCTTATACTTGGTAAGCAAAATATTTCTCATAAGTTGAACTGCTTATCGTTCAAATCTAGGTGTAATAATGACATTTGGATTTGAGGACATGGTTGAAATACCATGTAAAATCCATGAAGTACCATGACAGTCTACATGTAATTTGGGAGTCCTGAGGGCAAGACAGTGCCAACACAAGTCGTTTATTGAATCGTTTATTATATATATATATTTTAAAATGATATTATTTATTACTCCTATTATTATTTTTTTTTTACAAATTCAATTCCTTTTTGGTTTTGGTTACAAATTATAACATTATAGCTTATGTGCATTTTTCCATATTATAAAATGGTGTTAATCGATTTTATATTTTTTTATAAGAATATAAATACTGACTAGAGTGATCAATCTTACATTTGAAAGCTTTCTTTTGATCATAGAAAATGGTAATCAAAGTTTATTCACATACACTGCAAAATAAATTATTTAACACTTACGTTTAAGGTGTACTTGGAACAATGTGCCAGTTGTGAATTACTCTAATAGACGGCCAATTATTTTGAAAGATGAGGATGATGGCAATTATTATAAGAAGTAAGTTAAACTGCAATTTTACAAAACAGTTCGTTAGTCCATATTTCTAAAAGTTACACAAGCAACAGTTTCTGTAACAGTTTTTATAGCATGCTGCCAATTATGCAGGGTCCCCAAGTAAATAAAAGATTTACATCGTATGTTCATGCAGTAATGCGTGTCTAGTCTAGAAATTTTAATTCTAGATAAATGTTAAATTTGCAAGATCCATTTCCCTCATTCTAGTGAGACACTAGTGCAGAAGAGTATTTAACGCCTGCATAGTGAATGGAGGCAGTGGTCACTACTTTCCCATACTCTCGTATTTAAACCCAATCTCTTTGGGTTTTACATACTTGGTTTCGTTTATTCGCTGTTCATTTTCCAATTCCCGACATTAACGAGTCTACTGTAGTTGGAAATTAAAATGCTATTGTTATATTGTGCAGTCATCCTGCTCAATTATCCCTAGTCAATGTAATGCCTTATCACTGAGGAATTCATATTTTTTAGCCTCATATATTTTTCGATCAAATATATATTTTACAGTTCTGCTGATTTCAAATAAATATTGCTTGATGTGATTGATATGAGCCATATGATGCAAAGTATCAGCACAAAAAATTCTAAGACCCGTTTATTAATGTTTATGTAGGTGTTGTGAAATTGTTACTGGCACGGAAGAAGTCACAATGATTAAAAATGATGAAACCATCGATCAAATTGTTTTCACTGACCCAATAGAAGTGATCAATTTGAAGACAAGTAAGAAAGTGGAACTTTCTTCAGAGTTTCATAATGAAGGTAGCACAGATGATCAAAAATTGTCAGACTGCTACACAATTGAGAATGATACCATTCTAGAGAATCCTTTACCTGCAGAAAATTTCTTGTGTGATCTTGCATATGTCATTGGTCAAGCTCGAGAAATTGAACATCACATATACAACTGCTCATTTGGAGGACAGTTTATATTTCAAAAGATAGTACGTAAAGGTCTACAAGCCACATGTCATTATATTTGCAACAAAAAGATGTGTTCAAAAACAAAAGTTATTCAAACACAAAAAAGAGTTGGGTCCATTAACAAGTTTGCCGTTCTGGGTGCCATAACAACTGGAAATGGCTTTGTTCAAGAAAAAGAAAAGTTCTGTTGTATGAACACGTCATACATGAATAAAAACACATTCCACCGATGTGAGCAAGTAATTGGAGAGCTTTTAAAATCTAATGCAGATGACGCAACTATTGAAGCAATTAATGAGGAAAAAAGATTAGCTGAGCTACGCAATGACAAGGATGGCGATGGCTATCACTGCATTGCTGTAATAGTTGATGGAGGGTGGTGCAAAAGAACATATGGCCACGGTTTCAATGCATCAAGTGGCGTTGCAGTAATCATTGGAATGTTAACCAATAAAATAATTTACATTGGTATAAGGAACAAGCTTTGTATGGTCTGTGCTGGTATAAAAAGTGGCAGAATACAAGCAAAAGACCACCTTTGTTGGAAAAATTGGAATGGGCCATCTACTGGAATGGAAAGTGACATAATTGTGGAAGGCCTTAAGTATTTGGATGAAGCCCACCAACTTCGGTGTACACGATTAATTGGTGATGGGGATTCCAATACCATGGCAAAAATAAAGGAAAAACTTTCTTATGGAAGCAGAGTCCAAAAGGTGGAATGTGCCAACCATGCTTGCAGAAGGTATGGTAAAGCCCTTCATAACATTCAAAAATCCACACATATGTTTACTGGAACAGATGGTCGTGAATCGAGAAAATTGCTTCTAACTAAGATCTCTCAACTTGTAAATGGTGCCAGAACGACAATAAAGAATCATGCCATTTCAAATCAAACCATAATTAAAGGAGATGAAGTAGAGAAATTAGTTAATGAGCTCAAAAATGGACCCAACCATGTTTTTGGCAAACACGACCACTGTGGCAAATTTTGTAAAAAGATTGGACATAATGAAAATCCAGAATTATATAATAAAATAAATAACTGTGGGATGTTACAGGCAATTTTATCAACTTTGGATAGAATTTTAGTTTCATGTGCTGATACACTTCTGTATAATGCCACCAGCAATTCTGCTGAAATGTATATGAGCCTCTTTTGCAAGACACTAGGTGGCAAACGTGTAGATTTTTCTAAAGCTGGTGGCATAAATAGGCGAGCACATGCTGCAGCACTGTCATTTCAGAGACTACCTGAAGGATCTCAAGGAAAAATTATCCAAGTTCTTAGTGGAGATGGCCTTGGGTCATCGTATCTTAAGCATATTGCCAGTCGTGAGAAAATTCGTAAAAGCAGAGCATTGTTAACTTTAAAAAAGAAAAAAGCTGTTATAGATTATGTTCCAATGGGTGGTGACAAGAATTATGGCATCAATGCGCAATAAAAGATGACATTTATCAGAACATGTTTGGATGGTGATGCGCTTTTTGATAACTAAGCTCAAATGGGTAGGTTAAACTTGTAATAAAAACAATTGAATTAAAGAAGGTATGAATCACATTCGTATAAATACTGCAACATGCACTAAAATAGCTTCATTGCAGATGGTAAATGTTTTTACTAGCTTTCTTATCATAAACAAGCAGTTTATAAAACGGTAAAATGTAATTGCCAAAAGTTTGCTTTTAATGTCGATTAATTGAGGTTATGGATACAAAGTAATGTTTTCCTGACCAATTGTAAGATTTCTGTTACTTTGATAGGCTTTGCTTGCTTAAATGCATGTGTTATATCAAGGCGTTCAGGTACGCCTGTATTTGTATCAGTTCCTATTGCTAAAATTGTCTCAAATGGAGTAGTATCTTAACTTGAGTGATATTTGTTAATCTATGTTCGATGTTGATAATTACAATAAAAACTACGTTTGTTAATAATGTATAATATACCTTTGTTTGGATTTTTCCATGAGTAGAGAGAGATAGATAATGTACAAAGGGGACTCAGCCCCTTCTGACATAAGTAAATATGTCCATTGAAAAAATACAAATTGGAAATCATGAGAAAACTTAATAAAACAAATTGAGAAAACGCGCAAAATTTAAAAGCCAGACACAATCGACTATGTTAAACAATGTAACGTGCAAAGTTACAAAGTTGCGCTGACTAAATAGATTTAAAGATATTAACTATAATTGACTTTTATTGGGAACTTTTCTTAAATGTCCAAATTAATGGTAATTATCTCTGTTCCAAATTTTAGAATATATTGTATGCATACATTTACCTCCCTTTTTTATTCTGGCTTTTGGGTCGACCCCTAATTTTGAGATAAATTGCGTATTTAAAGGCCGACTTCTACGGAAAATATTTTTACAAATGCATTATGCGTGTGTAATAATTACTTGTACAAATCATTATTATAATGTTTTTCAAAAATAATGCAATTAAAAATTACATCTTAGATTTTAAAAAAAAATGTAGCCAAATAATATATTGATGTACCTCTTTTTGTATCATTTAAAGTTTTTAACAAATAATACAAACCAGAGAGAGATTAAAAAGTTTATATGTACATGTATGTATATGTATTAGCTCCCAAAAGTGCCATTTCCTCAATTGATTATTTTAATTTCGTGCCTTGGGCCTATAGCTTTTTGGGTCGAAATTCGAGAGAGAGATGCTTTTATAGATTTTCCGCAAAATTGCGATTTATGGCAACGATCTCACAGGCCATTAACAGTTAGAAAGTTTCAATTTATTAGATGGGATTTCGCAATTAACAGGCAAGCGTTGATTTAGTTATGCCAACTCCTAGCGCCATTTTCTTAATGAGTCTCCACCCCATTAAATCTACCCTCCCTTCGAGCCATAAAATTCAAGAAAATAGAAGAGGAGTAATTTATGCAGCCGATTTTAATCGTCGTCTCGGGCGCCTTTCGAAAGATAGAAAGGAAATAAACGAAAAAATGGGGAGTTGGAATTAGTTTCGAGATGAAAGTGATAATATAGCGTTAGGGGAGAAACGCTTAAAAAACGGATTTTTTCAAGGAAATTTCGGTTCAGCTTCCGACCGAGTTGATGAATCGCCACGGCCAGCAGGCGCCTCGATTTAATTTACTCTAATTTCGACAAGACAAATTCAACAAATCAAAAGTTCAGCGAATTTCATCGTTCGCACCCCATTCTTTAATCGCCACACAGTAAAACCGCGACTTAATCTCTTAGCGGTTTTTTTTTAACTTGGCCGAAAACTTTTAACTTATGATAGGAGTACTCAGATAGAAGCTTTGCAAATCTTTACTTGGCAATCACGTATACAAAATCCAAAGTCGTCGTAGATTTCAAACCAATTAATGCATTAATTGCATTAACAATTCTTATGATTACTTATAACCTACATATACCGTAGATTATACTGTAAATGTAAACCAATTAATGCATTCCTTCTCCACACGTGACTTCGCATACGCAAAGTTGCTACAGTATCTGAATACCAGTAGTAATTCGAAAAACAGGCATACCCCGTTCCCAATCTGAAACTGATCGAAAACTAAATAAAACCGAGCTTCTTTCGTTTGGTGGTTATTGTTAGTATTAATAATTTATGGGTAAAACATTTCAAACAACAAGTTGGTTCTTCATAATTATGGAAACTCACTAAATAAATTTAAAAAGATAACTTACGGAACAGTGGTTTTCCAGATTTTCCAACAGGTCATTCTCTCACAGTCGCAAATTACCGGTAAAATGGCGACCGACGATCAAAAATTTCAAATTTTTGGAATGCTCCGCGCACGGCGCTGCGTCCAAAAGTTAGCGAAAACCCAACTGGGATGCTCCATGGAGGTTCTCTATGCAGAAAATTATGCTCCAAACATTTTCCCGCTAGTTCTTTATTATAATGTTGATTTGCAATGAAACAATCAATTTAAGGTAAGGTATAAACCTTAGTATAAACTTAGTATAAACCTTAAACCGTTGATGGTTGGAAAATGAAATAAAATTTTTAGTAATTATTCAAATGTTTTTAATTGGAAGATGTCTTCGCAGAGGTCAAAGAAAAAGGATTTAAAAGATTGCTAAATGTTTCTGAACAATGTAGCCTTTACTTAAATGTTGTATAGAATGGTTCATTCAAATATATTCGAAAATACGTTTTTCTTCAAATAGCACAATTTCTTTCTAAATTTTTTTTTTTAATATAATACGAAACATTTAACCACGTTTACCCATTTTAGGCTCCAAATAGTTTTTTTTTCCTTCAATTTCTCAGAGTTTCTTCTAAATACTCAAGTTTTCCACAACTTACTCAAGTTAGTTTTGTTGAAATAATTAAGCATTTGCACAAATAAATTCGCAATAGCTCACTTCAACATGAGTTCAAATGATAAATCCAATGAGTGATCAAAGATTGGGGGGGGGGGGGGGGAATGAGTCACATTAAGACGAAACGCCCTTTAATAATATTTTAATGTTTTCCTTTTTTCAATAAGATAACAATTAAAAGTCACTTCTATAGCATCAAAAATAACATCAAATATTATAACAACAGAGACAGTGAAAACAACAAAAAACGCCTCGAGAAGGGAATTCCCTCGCCCAGCTCTGGCGAAAAACGACCTGATTGGACAACGCAAACGCCACGCCCACTCCGAGATCCAATGGGATGACGAGGATGATGTGACGTTATATCGTCAATTTAAACTCACAACTTTCAGCTTAAAACCGCGAAACAATCAAAAGTGGTCGTAAATTCGACACGAATGGCGCATTGGTATAATCAAACACACTCACCACAAATGTTCATCATTTGCATGAACATCATTAACCTAATATTTCAATAATGGGGAAAGAACGTTTCATCTCAGTCGTTTTTTACGCTGTAATGACCGGTTTTTCAGTGGAACGCTTTAGCTACTTGCATTTTACGCCACTATTTAAATTACTCGACAACGTCACGCGTTTAATGCGTGTTGAATTTACGATCACGTCCAGCAATACAAGGCACCTGTAACGCTTAAGTTTCCACATTCGACCACCAGGTGAGACTCGCGCCATGTGGGTGCCCCATATATTTACTTGCCCTTCGCAGTGCATTTTTTCTTAAGGAAAAAACCGAAACGGCCACAAAAACAAACAAACGTGGCACTAAAACAGTGTTCTATCATCATATCACGTCATCACAAATCAGCATTGGCCGAGACTCGGATCTAAGCGTGTTCTAGCTATACTGTACACGGATCGGGGGTTAAAAATCTCATCGGGGGACCATTTAACAGGGGCACAACAGCACGAAAATGGCGTACTCGTCAAAGACAACGGTTAAGTAAATATATACGAATGTGTATGTACAAAATCATGATGATCGCCCTCGCCAACAACGGCGGCCATATGTTGGGAAAAAACAAAGAGGGCGCACTTAAAAAACACCGAAAACGAGGAGGAGGAGGAGCCAGCTCGCTATATTTCGCTACATCACATGATTAACTCACGGGCGTGTATAGAAAACGTGCACCAACAATATATTTGCTCACAAAACTAGTTTCGTCTGTTGTTATATATATGTATATTTATGAATATATATATATGTATGTGTTTATTTATATTTATCTATCTGTTATACAAATGGCTAGTGAGTAGTAAAGTAAAATTCTGATTAGTTTGAACCCCCCGTTCGATTCCAAAACGAAACAAAAAAAAATCGAGAAAGTTAAACCAAAATGGATAATTTAACAGTGAAAAGTGAAAATGAGCAACAAAACCACGCTTGTTCCCGAGTTTCCCACAACGCGCTGCTTGACGCGGCGTGAGCCATCAGTGCACGGTTGCGGAAAAAAATCTGGCAAAGGTCTATATAAAATATAAAAGATGGACGCTGCAAAACTTTCAACTTTTGATTTGCCTCGATTTCCGGTTTTCCTTGAGTCAAGTTACTCCCTGGCAACCGCGTGTGATGCATTTTTGTGCGAATTTCAGATCACGTTTATGAGCGGTGTGCACGTGCCCCTGCATGGCGACAGATTTGTAACATCTCACATTCTGAAGGCCATTGAGAATAACGAGGTAATTTGAAAAAAAAGAAGGTAACGCGAAAGTCAAACGAAAAGTGACATTCGAAGGCAGTGGAACTTGTAGTTTGACAGCACAACCTTGGCGCAGCTAGGTTCCAAAAACACACTGCGCTGTCAGACGGAGCAGCTCCATCGTAAAGGCAACGGATTTCCCGGCTATAGTAGGTTGCGTCTCAAGAAGATGCCCAAGGGTCTGCCACCTGGGCAGGGGTATCGCGTCCACGTGACAAACAACCGGTAAAAGTTGGTTTACATTTCAAAAGTGTCATTATACTGTATTTAGTCAATTATTCCCAAGTCCTTTCAAAGAAACTGAAAGTTGTCTGCTATGACAAAGAATGCAAAGTAGGGGCTTCTTTCGTGTGTAGGTGGCAGCACTGCAGGCATCACCTTAAAGATGAAAACAACTATAGAATCAACGTTTCGTAAAATATTGTCGCACGTATCGTGAATTTGCGTCAGATTTGAAACGTGCCATGCAGGGTGTTTGCGTAACTCAGATGTCCACGAGTTACTCAATGAGTTACGATCAGTGATACAAAGTACAATGTGACTAGTTTTACAACAAAAAAAATAGCAAACGGCTTTAGCGAGGATCAGTCAAAAGCAATTTTTTTGACAATGTAACGCTCGAAATCACGGAAAATTGAAACGTGGGTTATCTGCGAGTGACAACGACCTCTTAATCTGGCCTCATCAGCATGGCTCAATGGACATCCAAGATGGTAGCCAAAGTATTATATCGTACTCTTTGCAGATAAGGTTTCCATCTAGGATCCAAACTGGCAATGATGTCAGAGAGCAAAGCATTCACACTAGTTTCCCAAAAGCAAAATCTAGTTTACAAAATTTAAAGGGCTGATGGCTGGAACTATTTCCAAGATGGTTCCGCATAAAAAATATCCAACAAAAATTCAGGCACATCCAAACTGTGGAGGTTCGAGAAGTAACCTCGACCAAATGGGACTTCGGATAGGAAACGTCTCCTGTAAGATGGCGCCACTGTCACTGAAAGAACGAACTAAGTCAAACGACTTGTGTACATCCAAAGGATGCGGTTAGTTCTGTAGCTTGACAAGTGGAAGATTTCTTAACAATCTCATAAAAGTCGTAATTGGGGTGAAGGAAAAAATGTATGAATTTTCAAAAAAAAATTGGTTTTTTTTCATTTGTCCGAAGGAAATTATCGTTGGATGTTTTTACCATTGCAGGTATTAGAGGAATGGTTTAAATGGAAGCTACAAAAATCTGCATCAACAATTTAAACAAACAAATTTGAAAAATGACACATTGTGGATTTTAAAAAAAAATGAATTGAAAGAACGTTTTTTTACGTTTGCACTATAGGAAATTGCTAAGTTTTAGCAGCCTAAATAGAATGCACGTTTCAGACCTAAACTAAATATTGGAAAATCTCAATTTAGCCACTAATTTTAAAGAAGTAGGAGTAAAAGTTAAATACAAAATATTTTCATAAATTTGGGAGGTAAAGGCACTCATTAAAATGGGTAATTTAAGAACTTTTGCATGTGCTGGTCAGATTAGGATCAGTTTTACTGTTGTGTACGAAACCTTCAAAGATTTCCTAGAAATTCTCAGTATTGCCGTTTCTGAAACCAAGATGGCCATGCGTGACAGTGCTACCATTCCACAAAAGACGTTATCCCCCTTTGGCTTCTGAGAACTTGAAACCCTTCAACATAAAATAAAAAAAAGGTTAGAAATGATTAAAATGGACGACGAAAGTTAGCTCTCGAAATATAAACAAATAACAAGAATGGCAACAACAACGAAGTTATGACGTACGTTAACGGCGCTCATGTATCCCCGAGGGTCGCTCATAAACGACCCCCTTTCCCACGCGCAAAGAAAATGCATTACGAGATATAAAATTACGATGACAATCGGAAAAGTATTTCTAAATGTTCGCGGATCGAGCAACATATTCTGGAAAGTGTTTATATAACATATTTTGGAAATATTTCTATACGCTATACAATTGTACATGTATATGCATTTAAGAAATGCAATGGACATGTATGGACATCTATTCACCACCCATCGAAAAAAACCAGATTCAAAAAATACATTTAAAAATGAGTTCAGTCCGAAACGTGTCCCTACTCCGTAATACTACATTAAATACTGTACACATTTCGATATTCATTTTGGTTATGCATCTGGGAAAACAATTTTCAACTGCAAAATACATTTCAAAATAAATTCGCTCGAACCACGCGTATTTCGCAATACTTTTCCAAACGAAACATATTACAACACGACTGAAACGCAGGTTTCCCCCTCCCTATTTCCCACCGCACGGCGCTGTAATCGCAGGGGTTAAATACTTGTATTTTCATCAATCAACACTAGGTAAATATAGTACTTATAATATGAACTGCCGCTTAATTACCCTGGGGCAGATGAACACTTAAGCGGGGCTGGGGGTGGCTCACTGATCACACTGGGCGGGGATCGATTCTTGGGCAAAAACCGATCTTAGGCTAGATTAGGCGCAGGAACATCCCACAACGAGGGTCATCCTTAATTCTCTTAATTATAGGCTTTTTTCAATATAATATAATATATATTTGTATAGGGTGGGTGTCTGTGTCTGTATATACACTGTACATCCAAACGAATACGACGAGCGCCCTCTATGGCGAGGTGGACTCTAAATTCCCTAAAAACATGTCCATTTCTCCTTATGAAAGATGCGAGCAATGCTGGTTAGGATTTCGGCACGCGCACTCCCTATTGGGCGGTAGATGGCGTAATAGGCCCCAGAGCCATCTATGGTACGTTCGGCGCAACTCCTCGGCATTGAGGGATTTCTCCTAGGAAACTGGCGTCAAATTGGGATGGTCAATTGGTCGAATTGATGAACCCGGTAAGAACCAGGCGCAATAGAACTGCGGTTCAGTTACAGCCAATTGCCGTGTTTTCAACGATTTTTGGAACGCGACAATGCGGTTCGCACTGAGAGCTACCTTACAAAACCGCAGTTGTATCACTCTTAAGGAACAAAATATTGCATTTCAGATTTGTAAATGCAAATGACAACACACTACAACTTCTAACTAAAGTAAATAACTGCTGAAAGGCGTTTAGAAACTACGGTCCAAAAACATACCTGGACAGTGTGTACATTTCTCGAAATTACGGTTTTCTCTGTAACAATTATTTAGCAGCAGTTATTTTTTTTAGAAAAGCTTTCCTACATTAATAAACGAAATTTCAAATATCAGTTCTATTAGAACAACTATTATTTTTGCATCTGCAATAAACATGCACTTGTTTACAAAGGAAAAATTGTTTAAAGCTGGTCATACACGAGGCAAATTATATCTGGAAACTTACCAATTTTAGGTGTGTCCGAAAAGTCAAGCGC
>JAQGAO010004579.1:0-14927 GCA_034697705.1 Ommatoiulus sabulosus
CTCTGTCACACTTGCCGAATGTTGGTAGTTTCCCTTAACAAACCTGGCTGCCCTCCGTTGGACCATTTCTAATTCCAAGATTTTTTACATTTATTTACCTATGCTGCTAAAGCCGTTAAATCAAACATATACATAATTTTCACTAAACTTTATAACTGGGATTCAAAGATAGAAAATGCACGCAAAGCTACTATCTCTAAATCCATTAAGATCAAAGAAAAAACGTTGAAATATTTATTAATTCGGACGTATTTTTTAGCGATTTAAGTTAATGTTTTGAGGCACCAATGAAATACTTTTAAAACATTTTCTTAACTATCTGCACCATATTACTGGTACTGCATACAAAGTTTAAAAAACTCAAAATGGTTTAGAAATGTTCTCACGCACAATTGTAAGTCAAGAAAGACAATAACTTATAAAAGTCAAAAGCGACGCCAAGAAGACTTAAAAGACGAAGGCGGGGTCAATATCCATAATCGATAAGACTTAATATATGGATGACCCTTTTCTGACTCTGCCAAATGTTGATTTCTTTTGGTAAAAGCGTCATATATTGACGCGAGTTTGTTGTTATATGCATGAGCGGTAAAGTCAATAGACGGAAGAATATATTTACCCTCAATTAGTTCCCATACAAAACTCAGCATTTCTGCTTTCAGACCTTAATTAATTCAATTGTGAATCGCATGCATATTCATAGGGCTGGGGTGCATGTCAATTGAAGCTAGTTAGTTATGCACTAAATCTAATTGGAACAACTGACGAACGAACGAACGGAGGCATCCCCGCGTGTCTGCAACGAACAATTTCGATTCGATCTATAGTGTTGAAACGCACAGATTCGACCATCTGTTCAATTTGTCGACGGGAGACACATTTCCTAAATAGGGATTTCAGAGTGATGGCTTCATAGACACGTTTCGTGGATTTGCACGCTCGGGTTTCGAGAAAATCTCACATCACGGATTTAGCTTACGGTTGGTGAAATAATTAAGCGAGATCGACGAATGTTGCTTTCTTGGCGTATCAAAGGCCATCTTGCGGGTCGATAAGAAAATGCCAAAAATTCAACGCTGAGAAGTCGAAATTTCCCAGCAAACAAATAGCATGTTAGAAATGTACTGTATGAGCAATGTTTTCTGAAACATACTATCTGTATATACCAAAATTGTTATGATTAAATTTAACTAATTCTATCTTGTATATATAACAGGCGTAATCAGAGACAATATTTGTAAGACGAGATTAACTGCATGATTGCCGCGAGAAAATGTATGGTAAAAATCTTATAGCAAAAATGATTATATCTTACATGTACAGTAAACTGTATAGGGGTGCTCAGACAGAGCTTTGCGAATGCCACTTTTAGCAGTTGCGAAGTCACGCGTAATATGGACACGCTAATTAGTTTTTAAAATGTATTCAATCTTTTCGCTGTAACACACGTGACTAATTCACTTTGACCATTTGTAAAGGTTGTCTGAGTTCCCCTACTAGGGGGAATTACACCAGTTTGAAAATGTTAGAAAGTAATTTCAGTTAGAAAGTAATTAAAAACGATTATTTTTAGTGTTGTGTGCCATTCATTTCTGAGTGCATTTACAAATGTACTGTATTAATATATTTTGTAATGCAATTTACAAATCATAAAGTACATGTACATATAATTAATTCAAAAAATGATACTGCAATTTGTCAGAATATTGGTCAAAATTTACATGGCATAAATGCCGATCATTGAGCAACAATGATAGTATTTCGCGGATGCCAATTAGTTGTGATGTTAAGTGTTTTTTTAGACTTTTCAAAGGTATAAAGGATTTATAATGTTCATGCGCGTTTTCAGAGTTTAATTTTGTTTCGCTGAACGTTAACTACGTACGCATGCTTTATGACTCTTCCTATACTGAAGGGTTCTCAATAATTTTTAAGAGTGTAAAGGTGTCTTGAGCTAAATGTTTGAGAGCCACTGCATACAGCTAATGTATTTGCCTTTTATAACACCATATAATTGTGCATATGATAAAGTATGGCATAAAGTTGCAATATCTCAATTATAAATTCTAAATAAGAAATATCACCGAACATCGACATTAAACGAGTATCAGCGATTACACTAAATTATGCGGCTAATCAAAATATACCTTCATTCTCGGCCAATATTATAGGGTAATAAAATCTATATATTCACATTAGTGCGCATACTGCAAAACCTCTTCCATTTCTTCTTTTATAATTTGCTGAAAACGTCGACAGACACCACATGCTCTTATAACGTAAAGAAATGAGTTTTCTATACATTTAATGGAGGTTTTCAGTCTTTCGCTTTCAGCGAAATAAAAACTAGAGCATGGCGCTCAAAGTTTGAGCAAGCATAAAATCCCTCTTGCATGCGAATCCCTCAACGTAATTAATGAAGTAATTTAGATACGGGGAATTGGTCCAAAATTTCAAATGAAAGCCGCAAGTCAATGCATGCTTTATTTGCTAAAGTTTGTTTTCTCTTCCGCCGGTGTAGTCAATGGAAAAAACCTCATGAGAGAATGCTTTAAAAAATGTATGAAATAAATTGGATGAGGGATCTCTAGTCTTATATATCATCGCTCTCTCGCGAAGTAACTCTATAGGCCATGCGGAAAAAATACAAATTATCAGTTATTGAATAAATATCATAGATTTCATGGCTAACGTAGCTCAAAAGCCTAGCAGACATTTGGTATTAAAGTTAACGAACAAAACTTAATAAGTTATTCCACGCATTACATACATGTAGAACAAGGCCAGAACCCGATATAACGAATTTAAAGGGAATGACAAATATACGACGTTTCGGCGATATTTTGTGATAAATCAGATGATTTGCTAAATTCCTTTCGGGAAAATCATTTCCTCCACATAAACATATTTTATTAAAGGGGTTCTTTGGAACATAAACATATGCAGGAAAACCTGGAAAAGTGGCCACCTTTGAATGGTGACCACCTGTTTATGTTGACCACTTTTTAGTGTATTGTTTTTCTAGTGTACATTTCCTTTATAAAATGCTCTGTATAGTGACCAGTGGCCACCTGTCTGTTGTGTACAGTGACCAGTGTGTGTGTTGTCTTTTTTTGCAATTTTTACATTGTCAATGTACCTTAAAAAGTGACAGATAACAGATAAGCCACATCACATGTTGCTTTAACCCTAGTGGTTCTTAAATATTCAGTCTACACGAATAAGTATAGTGCACATGTTCATTATTTGAATTTAATTCAAGCATTCTTTGTTTAGTGACCACCTGTGTACAGTGACCAACATAGCAATTTTTTTTGGTGGTCACTCTTAACAGGTTTTACTGTAGTTTCAAAACATTACTCAATAGTGTTTACGACATTAAAAAAACCTGATGTATACATACTACTGAGAAATAAACTCATGTTGTGTGTTTTTGTTACATAATATGCAAGCATGCAGTGTCACACATTAAATTTAACTCACACATTTACATTTTAGGTAAATTCTCGGCATCTAATATGCTACTTTGATTTTTTGTAATCTAGCTGTGATTTTGTTCTATGCTTTCCAGATATGTACCATTTGTTAAGTCCTAGATCCCACTCAGCTTTTGATGATAAGATTTGGCATTTTAAGAATGCCAGTAAGAATGTAAGTAAGAGAAGTCAGTTTCTATAAGGGGGGAAGGTATTTAAATGAACTATCGTTCACCAAAACGAACGAATTAGTTCATTTTTAGTCGTTCACCCAGCACCATATATCATATCACGGCGATTTTCCCTTACATCTTTCAAATTCCCTGATATTTCCGTGACAACTTACAAATTCCCTGACATTTCCCTGATTTCCCTGACGCGTAGCATTAACCCTGAACCATTGTCATATGGTTGACGCTGAATAAACATTTAATGCGAGTTCACGGTATTTCTCTAACAGCACTGCTACATTCGTGGAAATAAGTTCCAACCCGATGGGTTGCAGCCTGAAATGCTCCAAAACATTGCATAGTCGTATCGGTGCCTCCATCTTAATTCATTCTAAAACCATCCAGACGCTGCCAGATGCTTTACGGACAAAAACGAGGCTGCCCAACTCAACGTTTGCGGACAGCTAGTCCGCAAAATTCGACTATTACAAAGGAAAATTTCCGAGGAAATATAAATTGTATCTTTCTGAAATGTTCACAGAAGCGCGAGCGATTCATGAAATACAAACTTCGAAACAAAAAATTCCAACGTTGAACAATATTTTAATGTGATTTATTTCTCGATCGATTTGCGGTTCGTAGCCCTAACATTTTTCTCCGATATAATTACTTGAGCGCATTAATTATTCACCGAAATCAAACGCACGTACCAAGCGGGGGCCTTCCGAAGAAAACAGCCCAACAATAAAGCATAAATAAAACTTCTTTAAGCTTTAATAACACTCGGCACCCACCGAGAATTAATGCGAAACTGCTAACCCCAACCGCTTGGCAGGCGGGGAAAACTGAAGGATCTCTTAAATTAAAACGCAAACGAATCCACCTAGCGGCAGCCCCTCGAGATTCGCAATAACGCCGAGCTCAGCATTTCACAAATGCGCAGTTAGAGCACAATGTAGCGTTCTCGCAACGACCACCTGTCAGGGCAAACCGCGTTAACGACGCTCGTTTCGAGAAGCGTTCGCAAAGTGGCGCCATCACGACGCATGCGCGCGCCTCACGGGTTGCAGAAATGCTGGCATATTCGCGTCCACCATAAAAATGGAAAATAAACACTCCTTGAAATACGACAGGAAGTGGGTGCGCCGTATTCCCAGTCACAATCTATACAATGGGCTCAATTTCCAACGTGAAATATGGAAATGAAAGTCAGATTAGGGCACCGTGCGGCTGAAATATGGCCGCCGAGCGCGTGCGAGATATGAGACATCACGCTGCTGCGAAATGCAATAACACGCTGCTTTTTATGTTTGTTTGCTGTTGCAGAATGGCGCTGGCGGTGCATTTTTTCGCGCCGGTTATACACTGTTTACGCTGCACCAGGATGCCCTTGGATGCGCGCCACGTACAAATCGAAGGGGGATGTGGAAAAAAAAATGTTATTCATGAGCGGAGGCGATGCGCCTTAAGCGTGGATACAGCCGAAAATGTTCATTAGACAACCGGGGCCAGCTGCATCGTGCGCCACTGGAAGGCAGGGGAGATGCTACCCTAGATCTGCGAAATGAAACTACCGGTGTTACGACTACACCAATCCCATGGTTTCATAACCTCGAGGCTCACTCTTACAATCCTAACACGTTGACCAATAGCGCGCGTATTTGCGCTCTGAAAGCACCGACAAGGTGTGCTCAGATAGAATCTTTGCGAATCGTACCTTTGCTGTCGCGAAGTCGCGTGCGCACAAGGAATGCATGACTTCTGCGATGATTCAATGACTGCAATGAATTAGCAACTCTTCTGTCTGGTTAGCCCTAGTGTTACTATAGAGTGGACGCGGAAGCACAATGATGAAATTCTAAATTTTAAATGGATATTTAACGAGATGGAATGTTACGAAGAATCACGATTTTGTTACAGTAAAACAATTTTTATTCCAAGTTTATGCGGGGAAATAAGCCCTTTCCTTGTGTCACGTTCTGAAGTCCGAGAATCAATTCTATTTGCCGAAGGGAATGCAGAAAACTTCACGCTGCCAGTTTATGCAAAAATGCTTATATCAAACAAAATTCGAAAATTCATACCATTATCACCTCAAATATAGGTAATGTAATCAGCATTACATTTGGAACGCGTACAGGATGCTTTTTTGAAAGGATTTTTAAGCAGGGTGAAAGTCATGTGTGTTCTAACCAATGGTGTTGTTACATTTGACCTACGCTAATTGTTTCATGGTAACGTACTGTGCTCAAACGTTTTTACCTTATCACCTAGGACGAAATGTCAAATTAGAAAAAGGAAGAGCATGGTTTGTTTATATGTATTCAACAGATTTCGTCTTCATTGGCAATTATTGGAAGTTGCTACAATGTTTTGAAAACAGGGATATACACCTTTTGCAGCCCATTTGTGCACTGCTGTGAAACGACCTTCATGTATCAGTGTGCTGCAGCGCAGCTAGAAAATGGTGTTTGCCCCAGTTTTCAAAACATTGCATGTAGCAAATTCAAATAATTTCCAATGAAGACGAAACCAGTTGAATACATACAATGATACCATGCTCTTACTTTTCCTAATTAAACAGTTTGTCCTATGTGTTACGGTAAAAGGGTTTCAGCACACGTTTCAATGAAACAATTGTCGTAGGTCAAATGTAACAACATCATTGGGTGGAGCACACATGACATCCTATTTAACCACACCAACACAATTTACGTAAAAATAACAGAAAAGAAACAAAATGGAGTGGCTCTCTATTCTGTTTAACCCTGTATATGAAAATCTATATTTAAATGCCAGCGCATGTATCATCCTGAATTATATTTTACGATCAAAACGGCAAAACTGGGAACGACAGGAAAGAAAATAGTGATATGAATAATTAATACGTTCAGTAGTTTGTTCAGATTTCTCTACGGAGAAACCATTAATACATAAAATTGGAATAAAAATTAAACTGTGTTATTAGGTAAAGATTCTAAAATAACCAACGTTTTAGCTTTAGCGAATTTATTCATTTAGGTTTTGAAAGCAGTAATAGAATAGCGTTTCAACATTTGGCAAAGACATTTGAATTAGCGTCAGTGTTTAAACGTAAACCCGCTCATTGCGAAGCAAAATCATTAAGCTTCACCAATAACAATAGGATTAGTCAGGCTAGAATAGAACACAAGTTGCTAAGAATTCAATCTCAATAAGAGGAACATTAGCTCAAAACTATCTCAAAGTCTAAGTAAGCGATAAAAGAAAAAGCTCTCTACCACCAGAAGATTAGAATTTCGGTCAAGAAACGATACAATCCCCTACATCGATATGTGGTTGCGTTTCAGCTCTCTGCAATCGCCATGGCAACAGTAATGGCAGAGAAAAGTGCATCAAAGGTCGCCTGGATTAGGATGGCTCAATTGTAGGCTTCTCCGCAATACTTGAATGCTATCAGTGATTACATACAGACTAGGCGCAGCTGCACACTTCAAAACGCCAGGGGACGCGAGTTCAATACTTCAGGACTCTTTATGTTACACAGACATTTTGAAAATCAAGAGGAACGTATAATGTCTTCTCAATATTGTGTAATCTCTCTTTCGCTTCGACTTAAAATCCAGAACGTACATTTGTAGAATGATTCGATTTCGTTTTTGTACGAATTTAGTTTACGGAACTGTAAACTAATTTCATTGCATCTATACAGACAGAAAGAAAATTATGTACAATCATGTAAAATCATGTATGAAAGATATGATAACCTGATAGTGCTATGTCGGAACAGTGTAGTGCTCCGCTGTTTGCCCTACTATATAAAGTTGCATTCACATATTATTTGATAAATCCAATGTAATGCCCTACAAACTGTTTCAATACCTGTTTCTTACTTTGAAGACTTTGAGATGTGAATACATTCGTACCTAAGAATAAGGTAAAGATTACTCCAATTGAATCAAAGTTAAAAGCCCCGTCTTTTAACTATATAGAATCGCGTATAATGTTGCTAGTTCTGCAATGAGTGCATTTAAGGTTTAATACATGCTTAACTGACAGACAACATGCTGCCATTCGAGCTGCAACTTTCAAATTTGCATGAATATGCAGTAGTGTAATTGAATCGCATTCATATTGTTTCTAAATCCGGCTTCACTAACAACATATTAAATTTCTTAATATAATCCAACCAGCGTCATTATCTGGGCTGATGAAAACCGATATGCAAAACGTATATGGAAATACAATTATGCCTAACAATATGCCATTTTTCCTTTCTGAGTATTCCAATTACACGACAGAAACATGCGGCAATGGGTGCATATTTTAAACATATAGTCACTATATTTAGCATCAATCGTATTTTTAATCAAGTACAATATTAAATTTCTGAATCCGAACATATCTGTGTGTTAATACTCTGGACCTCACGATGCCTCCCTCATTTCCTTCAAAGAAAAAATGCTCTTAAAACGATATAGAAAACTTAATAATGCTACACTGGGGATGAAAAATTATTTATTAGTGTGGACAATGAGTTTCATAATCACCTTACGTCAGCAAAAAAACAAAAAAACAAAAAAAAACTAAGAACACAGCCAAATCAAAGGCCATCAAAGCAGTTTCGCACGTTCCGTAAAAATATATGGAAACTCTACATCCCAAATAAATTTTGGGATAATAAAAATCCGATTTGACCCCACCGCAAGGTCCTGGCTTTGATTAACGTATTCATTAGATCAGGATTAATATTACGTGACAATACGTGTATAACTATCAGGGAATTCATTGGGAAAAAATGGCAAAAAAACGGTGGGAAATACCATGGACGATAGCTAAAGCCAGTAAAAGGCCATGGTCGTATTTACACTTAAATCCAGCAATGATTCTGCCCAACACTTTAATCATCAGCAGTGATAAGTAACAAAATGTTTTGATTATTGATTGCAAAGTTACAATCCTTGTATTATTAATTAAAGAAAGCTGTATTGGTTCTCAATGCAATACCTATAGCAAAAATAGTTCTTTATTAAATATCCCAAACCATTTGGTGTTAGGCGTGTATGCAGATCTCTTTTAAATCTGTTAAATGCTCCAGTGGTAATATCCTTGGTTAGTAATAAATTGTTTGTTGGCGTCCCCAAAAATGTACACCACGCTGTCCTTCTTGAGAGCGCTTAAAAGGTGTTTTAGCATCTTTTTTCGAAACATTCCGGGTACAAAAACTATGAGTAACCTCATCAAATTTAATGTTTTCGACTTCAATCATTCCGGAATGCGCCATTCTTGAAGAAAAAGCGAAATCAACAAACCAACGATGGATGTCGGAAAAAAAACCAGGATTCCGACCGAGTGAGGACGTCATTAAGAGCAAAGCAAGATGAGCCAGAAATGAAAAAGACGAGCGCGCCAAAGGCATAGAGCACAGCATCAGTTTGGAACCGGCCAGAAGGCGCACTGCGAGGCGCCCCCATCTCGCTGCGCAGAATTGCGTCGCTCGCAACCCTCGGCATTTCGATCCTGCCTCGCGCGTCGTAGCCGCACAATCGGCGCGGAGCAAACGGATATCTTCTGAACCGTAGGAGTGCGTGGGAATGAGAATTGCTGCGCCAGAAACAACATGGATCGACTTCAAATTGTCGGGGTTGCCACGCGAGCGTTAACGTCGGCGGATCGATACGGAATAAAAGTTGCGAGCAACCAGGATATTGAACTGCCGTAATTTTCGGGAATTTCACCCCGCTCGTTGTCGAACCAACCCATTCGGCGTTTCCATCTTCTGCCCAGGCAAACATTCCGCTAAAATTAACGAATAATTCTGGTAAATTTCCAGCGCTCTGACGCTCGGAGCAGCGGCACAACTGCGCGACTGCCAAGAAGGAGCAAGAATTTCAACAAGATCGGATCTAAAATCCCCCACAGAACTTTCGGCAGCTCCTTCAACCACCCAGGTTGAAGTTCGTCTTAAAACATCGCGTCTTCCGAAAAAGTGCAAAATCAGTTTGTGGAACACCCGGTGAAGTCCGACGTTTTTCATTTCCTTTGGGCGGGAATTCGGTTTAACGACATTGGAAATTCGTAACGCCTGAACGTTCGGAGCCCAACATCGCGCCTTCTGGAAAAGTGAAAAATCAGTTTGTGGAACAGGCGGTGAAGTTCCAAATTTTGCAGTTTCTTTGGAAAGAAATTCGGTTTAACACCATTGAAAATTCAGAACGTTCGGAGCAAGAACAAAACGACACAACCTCGTTTACTCCAAATTCAAGTTCAGTTCAAGTCAGAACCATCATACGCGTATTTCTAGAAAACAAAATCGGTTTTGACCACTACGCAAATTCACGTGGATTTCAACGGTGTTGACTTTCGGAGTCAACCGCTGAAGAATTTGAGGTCCGTCGCTGCAGTGGTCAGTGAGGTCCGGAGTGAGGAAAATCTAACGCCGCAGCAGCAGCAGCAGAGCGGTTGAGGCGATGATGAAGAGGCAGCGAACGATAACGGCGCTGCGGAAGTAGCGCAACGACGATGATGAGCGAGGACGAGATAAGGGGCGCGCGCGCCAGATCAATTACGAGCATCAGCAGCTTGGCGAACCCAGCAGTTGGGGGGTCGGCGTGTGCGTCTGTTTACACTGCCTAATCCGCGTCCGCCATTGGCGGAGGCTAAAAAGACGCGCACTCGGCCGAGCAGCGCGGCGAGCGACGGATCCAGATCCGGAGCAGTTGGCGGTGCGGCAAGGAGCGCCGATTCGGATAGCGGATTAGCTAAGCAGCCCGTTGGATTATGCCGGCGGTGGTCAGTGGGTCCGAGTGGTCGAGCGAGGGTCAGGCGGCGCCGGTAGCCGCGAGATGAAGGCGGAGCGCGGCAAGCGACGCGGTGGCGGTTCCCGCGCCCGAAGCACGTGCGCGCAGCGCTGTCTCTCCCGTTTGACGATCCTTGTCAGCCTGCTGTCGCTGGGGCTGCTGGGGGCGGCCGTGGCCACCGATGGTTGGAGCTACACCACGGAGCCCCTGCGTCCGGCCAACGCCACCGAGGATAGCGCCTACACCGTCACCTTCCGCTCGGGATTGTGGAAGTCCTGCGCCACCGTCAACTGGACGAACGAATCGACGACCATCAGTGAGTACCTCTTTGTGGAATTTAGAAAGTAGCGTTGAGACGGTTGGATCTGATTATCCGTTATTCAAAGAGATATGCATTGTTCCTCTTAAAATAAGTGAGTTTCGAGGTAAATTTCTCCCTTGAAACCAAATTTACTGACATTAGTAGTCTCAGTCCGATGTTTTGGCTTCTGGTAGCCTTGTTCAGGTGCTGGTGAAAAATAGTGCAGATTACATAATAATGGTACATAAAATTAACAATTTTATATGTATATATTCTAACCATGGGTACATCTTAGTTTTATTTGAATGGTTTTATACAGTACAAAAACTGCCCACGTCAGCGGTTTTTCCTTTGGACTTGTGTCGTTTTTGTATGAAGATGGTTGAAAACAGGTTGGCTAATCTACAAAACCCATTGGTCCGTTTTAGGAAGTGACAAAAAATTGGATAAAATGAAAAGACATTTAAACCAATCGTTTTGTTTTCTATCAACTTCTCTATTATTGCACCGTTGTGCTTAAAAAAAACGTATTCCAAGTACGAGAACATAAATACGATTCCCAAAAATCATTGAGAATTTCTTTTCACTAAAGATTTCCGCAAGTTATATTTACATTATCTGTCGCATGCAAATGCAAAGAAATGTGATTTCGTTTCCTGCTTTAAGAAAACATTGTGAAGCAGAGTTGTTGTCATTGTGAATAGTTAAGCCGAATTTTGCAGGTTTCATTACCTTTATTTATTTATTATGATGACAAACACTAAGCTCAAATGTTGAGAGAGAAACTGCAGAAGTTTAAAAATGCCAAAAATTCGCAGAAACGTGTATTTCTAAAAGCTATTTTGTTTTGTATATGTATAAAGTCAACAACTTCCGGCAAACATTCGTAGAATAACCTAAAGAAAACGAGACCAACGCTGCGAGCGTTTAATGGAACACCATTTTGCTATTATTTACATTTATCCCTTTAAAAAAAAGTTGATGCAGAGTTCAAAAGAATCTGAAAGTAACTGAATTCAGAACCGAATAATAAGGTATTTTAACGAATGCTGAGCGGCATACTTTTTTCCATTTAGGTGCAAGATGAGCATTAGTCTTTTCAATTTTACTGTTTGCGCCTTTTCACTCTCATCTTAAAAGAATCAGCGCTCAGAAAATGGGATCTAACTCATCAGCTGACATTTTTTTGATGCAAAATAGAATTGCGGGTTTCCAAGAAGAATCAACGCAGATATTTCATTATAAAAAAACGTAAGAAGTGTCTCGAGGCAAAGAAGTATTAATAATACATTAAATTGTGATTAATATCGATTGGTTGAGTGCTATATTTCATCAGCCAATAAGATCGTCTATCGTTATAAACCAAATGCAGACAAATCTGATTTCGATTTATATATCCTTATTCACTCGTAACATGTCGTATTTTAATGCTGTAATTTTCGTGTGAATTTCACGATTTCAGTTTTGATATGTCCACATAATCTACCAGAAACCTTGAAAAAGTTCCACTGTGACGCAGATGTAACGAACGTGAATTAATAGTACATTATTTTAATAACGTTTTCAAATATCCCCATCTCAATATATGTAAAGACTAAAGTAGCGCTACCTATACACTAGCTTCCTAATTGCGATTTCCTTATTCATGAAACTGTTAGTTACCTCCAAAGGTGCGTTTACGTACAAAAAATATACATTCCAATGTTTATGTCAACACATGTTTTTCCGACTTAAAACGTTCGTGTCAAACATAAGGGTGCGAACACAAAGAATGCTGATATCAGCGTGATGATACCAGCTTGGTGGCGCCACTGCATGCGTTGTGCTGGATAAAACATTTCGCGTAAAACCTTGCAAATGCGCATTAGCATCTCATGATGAGCGCAGGACACGTTTTTAACGGTATATATATGTGCATGTCTACACTATTGACCAATGGAGATCTGTGGACACTGTGTCTTACAAATCTGCTTGCATGCTCAACCTGGCTCGGCTAAGCTTTCTTTGTGTGCGCCCTCATTTAAAAATCATGCCGCATTCTTATCCCGCTTGGTAGCGCTAGTGTACGCCGAGTGGTAAGCGCCTGCAATAAGCATTCTTTGTGCTAGCACCCTTATACTGTTGATGTGTCATATACACCAATAAGATGTAACTGGACCCAGATTTAAGTAGCGCTACCTACACTACAATCTACCTTCCTATTTGCTTTTTCCTTATTCATGAAACTGTTACATACATCAGAACCTCCAAATATAGAAAATATAGGTCTACATTTCAATGTTTATGTCAATTACACATTTTTTTCTGACGTAAAATGCTCGTGTCAAACATAACATGCACGCTTAAAGCGCAATTTGAACAAAAGTGTCAAACGCATGCAGCGTTGCATTCATTTCCCTAAACGCCACCTCGCGGATTCGTCGCCCAAAAGCGCGCCTGGTGTGGTTCCCGTTTTCTTTATTTTTATGCTTTTTAGTCATTAATAAAGGCCCTCGAACGAAATACACCGAAGTTGAAATTACTGCGAGCTTAGGCAGCAAACTCGATAAAGCGGAAGATTGCTTTCTAACTCCGCTAGCAAGAAGCAGGAGTGGGTGTAGCAGATGGTTCAAAAGTAAATAAAGTGGAGAAGAAAAGCACAATTAACTTCAACGGCGACACTTCTCGGCACCGCGACAAAATACTGCCTTTTAACAAGTATTTCGAATTAAATTACAAAAACAAGAAAAGTACCTCGCGAACAAATCCAGGTTTTCCGAGCTTTTCGGAATGCTCGGTGAAGAAAACCGTATACTCTCTCATTTCGCTGCAGATGCCCGTCTTTAAATTAGCCCAAAATGTGGCTTTTCCAGAAGCAGCTGCTCAGGCAAACTACGAAATTAAATAATAAAAAAAGTACTTCGCTTTTAATCAGTTTTACCAAAATCAACCGCGCGCTGGAAATTAGTGGCTGCAGCGTGGCAATGGCAATTCCGAGATCAAATTTGCTCGAGTTTATCAATAATTACAAAACCTAATTGAATTTTCTTGCGAAACGTTTTTTGCAACAAGTATATTTACGAAATCCACCGCCGCATAAGCCGAGTGATGAGTTTTTTCTTTTTTACATCATCCTATAATCGTGATTGGAGAGGCAATCTTCCCGCGGCGTTATTAATTCAACGAGGAGAATGCACCATCTTAGAAAATACCTATTTTATCTAATTATTTAATATGCGCGTATTAATACAGATTACGAAAAACTAGCTACTCGGATTTTCCAAGAGCGATTGGAATTCTTCGATACACATCCAGCAAACATGGGATCCCGCTGGAATGTTTGCATCCACGCTTGTAATCTACTGAACGCTATACAAAAACTAAGAAATTTAGGTTATTAATTGATTTTTTTATAATTGTTCAAAAATAGTTCTCGATATTGAAAAATTGCGATACGAAATTTTATCGTTATCAACGTTGAATTTTTAGTTATGATCTCTTTGAAGCTCCCATGCCTCGTGGATGATATTTACTAATCAAATATTTTGCATTGGCAACGTTTAAAAACAATAATAATGAAAAATAAGTAAAACTTTTAAAAGGGGTGATCTCTTAATTTTCTCTTAGCGCATCATAAAATGAAAAACTTCACCTCCATAAGTTTATCAAGAGGGGAATTTTACGGTGAGCTAACGGGGCATTACAGCTACATGTAAAATTTCTGAAATTATAAAATTCTGACAGATCATAACTTTTTAGAAAACCATAGCCGAGATCTTCCTTAAAATTTACAGTGTATTCATAAATTGGATTTTAACACGGAATAACTTTCAATTTTGACATTAAATAACGAACAAATTCTACCCGAAATGTAAGTAAAATGTATTGCAACAACCTTGTTCTACATAAACTATACTTTTACTGTCTGGCAGTGTACCTAAGAATTCTTTATCATAATACCGCTGTTTTAGTGAGAAATTAAGTGAACCTGACAAATCGGTTCTAGATTATTACAATACATTACCAGACATTGCGTCAAAACACTGTAAAAACACGCCGGCATCTAAAATTACGTCAATAAATGTTTACAAAATCAAGACATGCCACAACCGAAAATGCTATTTCCCAGCACGTTTCCAGTTGTGTACAGTCGAACCCTGATAAGTGGAAATCGACGGTGCATCGAAATTTTGTCCACTTATCCGGTTTTTTCACTTATCGG